>JAOVVF010000032.1:6134162-6155645 GCA_028565595.1 Duopalatinus emarginatus | reverse complement strand
TAAAGAAAACGTTAATTATTGCTCAGTTTGCAACACACTGATCTAATCTGATGTGCCCAAGCCAGATACCTGGCATCCCCCAGGTGGACGACTCGCCCGGCTTGCAACAGCGGTCACGTCCACCAAACTAGAGCATGCTAATGATGTCATCAGCACCAAAACAACAGGAGGGCATTATGGGATTTGTAGTATTAGTGATGAATGCACGGCGCCGCTGCTGTATAATACCGACAGGCCAGCTCCAATAGGAATTTGACATTGCCTCGCGGGCCAAATGTAATTACACTGCGGGCCAAGTTTGGCCAGAGTTTGACTCCCATGTTATTGATGATTAGATCATGTTTGATAATTAGTTATAAATGTTGTTAGAGGTTTTCATAATGTGAAAGCAAAAACAAGAAAAAAAATACAAACAAACCATACATCATGTTTACCTTTGTAGCTGAAGCCCCGGGCGTCTCCTGTTTTGTCCATAAGCAAGTGAGGATAGTGGGTGGTGGACCTGTACCCATTACAGAGGGCAGTTGGATGGTCAGCATTCAGAAAGGGTGGGTAACTCGATGTTCATTTTTTTTCTAAATTACCTGAACACTAGCGAAAGGTCAGGGTAAATTTGTTCAGGAATAAATGTTGATACTGTTGGCACCATTTTGTGGAAACTCAATCTAAATATTGTTTTTACACAATGTGCTGCTTGTCCTCGTGCTGTGGCACTGTGCCATTTTGAATACGCTTTCGAAACTCCCTTCCAAAGATACTTAGTAATTTATATAGATTTAATGTGAAATCCATGATGTAAATGTCTGCCTGGCTCATCTGTGCTTTATAAAGTGTGACAGTCACATTCAGCTATACTGAGAGTTCTCTTGATCTGTGTGTTCAGGGCTGCTCACTCATGCGGAGGCTCGCTGGTCCGCGAGGAGTGGGTGCTGACGGACAGAGAGTGCTTCTCCTCATGGTAATTTATTTGCAGTCACGTTACACAAGCAGTGTCGCGACCTCCATTCGACCTCGACATTTGTGGAGGTCGCAAGGGGTCTTTCTCCAGATCTCGCACGATTTGTCTTGCATGTCTAACATAACAAATCATAGCTACTGATGCTTTTAGGACCAAAGATATCGGACCACCACCATGTATGCATGCTCTCCATGTGAGAAGATATAAGGCAAAGGGATGGAAGTCCTTTCGTTTTGTTTGTATTACAGATTATTGTGTAGAAGTCCTATACACTGCTGTAGTTCAGTTATTTATTGCATGCATTAAATCAAATTAAAAGGAAACGACAGGGTCATGTGGCAAGTTTCAGGCAGTGACTAATGGTCTGTGTGTTTTTTTTTTTTTCTCAGTGTCCCTGATCTGTCTGAGTACAGAGTGTGGCTTGGTTCTGCACATCTGAACGAGTCTGGAGAGAACACTTGGAGTAGACAAGAAAGGAGGATCGCTCACGTCGTCTGTGGCCCAGAAGGCTCAGGACTTGCCCTGCTACAACTGGCACAGTAAGACCCAACAAAATCTGAAAATGAAACCCAGCAAACAGGCAAACAAATAACCAAGTAATTTGTGTGTAATTTATTTGCCTATACTTGCTATACTCAGCCTCACAGTTCCGAGATGCTTTTCTGTTCACCGTAGTTGTAAAAAGTCATTATTTGCGTTACTCTAGCCTGCCCGTCAGCTTGAAACATTCTGGTCATTCTCCTCTGACCTCCCTCATCAACAAGGCATTTCCGCCACAGAACAGTTTTTTTTTTTTTTTTTTTTTTTTTTTGTATTCGTTACTTAGAGACTGTTGTGTGTGACTATCCCAGGGGTTGAGCACTTTCTGAAATACTCCAGCTGTCTGGCACTAAGAGCCGTGCCATGGTTAAAGAAATTTTTCCACATTTGATATGTAGCTACTGTAGCTGAATGATTTTGATGCATTGCTTTGATCATCCACATGACTGACAGACAATAATTGCATGAACAATGAGTTCCTTCTGATGTGGCTTCTTAGTGTATATTGTATATTTTATACATTGTATTGGATAAGGAAATATAAAACATTATATTAATAATAATATATTATATTAATAATAAATAATTATATGAATAATAATAATAATAATAATAATAATAATTATTATTATTATTATTATTATTATAAATAATTAAACAGTTAACTTTATGAGATGATAATTATAGACATATACCAAATTTAAAAAATGTAAATCTTAATAAATATTAATAACTAAACAGGCTAAAAAATGTGCTTTGGATCTATTTAAACAATTCAAATACAATTTAATATTTTCTGTTACATTGTATTTATCCCCACTTACTCACAAACTGCTGGAAATAATGATCATGATGACAATGTTACTGCATATTATAATGCTATTATATTATATATAATAATATAAATGTAACTGTATGTCCACTCGAGTCAGTTTATTACTAAATGTCTAAATGTACTTTTACACAGACTTACTGTATTTTTTAGTACAGATATCTTGCCGTGCAGTGAGTTAAATGTCATTGCTCTTATCCTCTGTATCTCAGGCCCGCTCTCATCACTGAGCATGTGAGGACCATTCAGTTGCCTGTAGCTGGCTGTAGCATCGCAGAGGGAACCGTGTGTTCAACATACGGCTGGGGGGAAACGAAAGGTACGCATTATCTTACACTGCACAAATCATTGACAAGTTTTCACAGACACGGCATTAACACGGTGCAATAAGTAAAAGTGCAGTGTAATAATAAGGACTATAATCTTCTAGGCACAGGACATGAAGGCACACTAAAGAGCGTTCAGCTGCCCATTGTTAGCAATGAACGGTGCCAGCAGCTACACAGAGGAACACTACAGATCACTGATGCTAAAGTGTGCGCTGGCGGGAAGAGAGACGAAGGAGTGTGTGAGGTGAGATGATTCACATACTGTGGGATATTATCATACTGTTACTCCTTAATGCTATATCAGAATAAGCTTGGGTTTGAATTTCATATTTTTTGCTTTGCATGCACAGGAGCAGAGATATAACTGTTGAAAGTATATATTAATACAATATTTTATTTTAATAATGTAAAGTAATAGATTAAAATTTTAGTATCTGGTACAATGCATACAAAGTGTTATTTTTAGGATATTAAAACATAATTTATCAGAATGTTAAATGCTGATTTAATTAAATTATAAAGAAAGTGTGCATGCCTTTCTTAATAAAATATCAGTCAAATAATAAACAAATAATGTATTTAATTAAAATTTAATTAAACAAGTAAATAAATTATATTTTAAAAATAAATAATATAATTAAAAATGATTAAACATATTAGAAAAAATAAATCTGGATTTAAACCAGCATAAATAAATAAATAAATATAACACCCAATAAATATAACATAAGTAAATCAATCATATCTAACATATATAACAATATGTTTTGACTAATGATTTAACGTATCATAAATGATATGGAAAAAGTATGTGCATATACAGTACTGTGCAAAAGTCTTAGGCACCCTATACTGTGTTTAGTACAACTTGTTATAGACATTTATTTTATGAGTTGTGCATTATTGAGTCAGTACAAATCATTTTAGATTTCCAAACATTATGAATAATAATAATAATAATAATAATAATAATAATAATAAGAATAATAATAATAATAATAATTATTATTATTATTATTATTATTATTATTATTATTATTACTATTATTATTGCTATTATTATTATTATTATTATTATTATTATTATTATTATTATTATGTAAAATGTGTTATAATATAGCACACATACAATATGGCTATGTGCTGAGATTTGGGGAATACCTGACTTAAACTGTTCCACAGTTTTGTTAATGCTAATATTAATGGAAAAGGGTGTTTATACTTTTAATGGTTTTCTTTTGTGTGTTCAATGACACCTTTGAATACATATTTATTTATTTGTAAAATATTTATTTTCCCCATAATAATGAAAAACAGGATTTTTAAAAAAGTTATTTATTTATTTTTAACATGTGTGCATCCTCATATTTATACCCCCAGGCAAACAGGTCATGGTTAAAGGCAACAACAGGAATAAGAATACGCACCCATGAGAATATGTTTGCTAGAATAAAGATAAATAGTTTCTCTGATTGGACTCTCGATGGACTTGATTTATTGTGTCAAATGTTTATTTGATACAATCAGTTTTTATGATAGTTGCCAATAACTCTGTAAGGCAGCAATCAGGCTGCATAAAGATGTTTTAATTGCTAACTTCCCAGCTTAGTCCGCTTTCCTCACGGAGTGAACGTTACGCTTTGATCAAGTTATTGGTGATGTGCCATACTGAAACAGAGCCTAACAGATTCAGTTTGGAAATGGTCTAAATACCAGCTGTGAAATGATCTGTGATGCACATGTGCCGTGGATCGACTGTGGAAGAGGCGAAGGAAAAGAATTGTAATGTTTAAAAGCTAATAAAAAATGAGACATTTAGCCAGCAGAACAAAACTCACTGACTTAATCACTGATGGTTTCAACACTGATGTAAGAGCAAACAGATCAGTGGAATGAAGAGCGATGGTGGAGGCTCCTGTTTGTCAAATGCCATGACTGACATTCACCTTGGAAAACAATACCAGAAAAACCAAAGTGAATAGTGCTTATTATCAGAGTGATTACTGAAGTGCCATAGATATGTTTTCACTGTTAAGACTAGGGTAGAAAATTTATATAGATAGACAGACAGACAGACAGACAGACAGACAGATAGATAGATAGATAGATAGATAGATAGATAGATAGATATCATAGTGACATTATCATAGTTAGTTTTATCAGGGTAAAATTCAAATCGATTAAGTTCACTCCAACTGAGATAATTTAGTGAGGACAACAGAGTAATTAAGGACTCAAAACGTGTTTGTTATGTAAATACAATGCATTTTAATTACTTATAAAGGTTATTCGCTCTAAAATTAGGTATATAATTAAACATGGAACAGCTGTTCTTGGGGCAGGACTTCAGAGCAGGCTATAGGTGAGTTGTATGACAATATAAAGATATGATATAAATCAATAAAACAGTAATTGCTTTTTACACAATCAGCATGTCGGCATCAGTGGAACAGAATTTGTCTTTTCCATGTTTTGGAAAAATAATTAATTAATCTAAATAATTAGACTTCAAAATGCTTTACATCTGGTTAAACAAAACATACACATCCTGGCCATTTAGATTTGGAGTCTTATGATCTGGGGTTGCTTTAATAGGACAGATCAAGGCTCAGCAATATTATGTGGCAGTACAATGAAGTCAGCTGAGAACATCTGAATGAGCAGGTTATAGCATCAATGGATTTTTTCCATCTGATGGGACACGAATATTCCAGGATGACAATGGCAAGATTCATCAACTTAGGTTGAGGGATATATATATATATATGTGTGTGTGTGTGTGTGTGTGTGTGTGTGTGTATGGCAGTGAGACACAAACCTTTTGTTTCTACTGCATCGGTCTTCTCCTCCCTCCCATTTTCACTACTGATATTTGCTGGCTCACTTTTCTCAGTTTGGATCTCCTCCTGTTCCTCTCTTCACTTCAAATGAGTTACATCTTAAAGTTCATAGTAAGGTTACATCTGTGGTCATGAAAAGAACTGATTCTCCAATCTTTGGACAACAGTGTCCCCTGGTGGTGTTTTTCTGCACCAGTAACTCCCAGACGCATCAGTTAATATGCTTCCTATAAACACACTCTTAGGACCACCTGTAGACCTGTACATACATTCAGCCATCATGTGACAGCAGTGCAGTGCATAAAATCCTGCAGGTTAAAGATCTGCACAACACACATACCAGGCTTTCCAACCTTACCTTCTGTCTTCTTGCCTCTGTACCCAGCATTCCACACCACCATCATGTAGCTCATATCTAGATCAAGACAGCCGATATGTTTTAGGAATAGGACTTTAGAGGAGTTAAAGTGGAGCAGACTGGGGAAGTCTCAGGAGGATGTAAGAAGATGCAACAACAAAATGACAGAAGCTTAAAAGGACACAAAATGACATCCAAGCTCCCACATCCATATTTTAATTTCTACTTAGCTCTTAGTCACAGTTTGTCCTTTATGCACAAATTTATTTGTACTTTATACACATTTCTTTATACTATATGAATGACATCATATTTGAATTTTAATACTCCCAATTTTTTACTTTATAAATTATCATGTATATGATTATGTCTGCAACAACATTCTACATTGAAAATGTATTATGTACTAATTTATCAACTTGCCTGAACCCTCAGCAGCCCAGCTCCACCCTGGGACTTTGTTCATAACCCTAAACCTAAAAGCCTGAGACCTCAGCCTGACCCCTAGCACCTCACCTTAACCCTCTCATTCTTACCCTTAAAACCCTACCTCTTATCCCAACCCCTCAGTACTTCCTTCCTTAACCCTACACCCCCCCCCCCCACTATAACTTCAATATCTAATCTTAACCTTAATACATAATTCTTAACTCTAAGTCTAATACCTAAATCTCATCTTAATTCTTAACCTCTTAATTTAAAATCTTTACCTAATCCTAATATCTAACCCTAACTCTACCGATATTAACCCTACCAATAAAATCGTAATTTTAATCCTAAAACCTTTACCCTAGCCTTAAAACCTAAGACAAGTCTACCTAAAGTAAGTCTACCTAAGATTAACCCTACCTTAAATGGAATCCTAGACTGCAACCTGCTAGGTATGGATCGTCCTAAACTCAAACACACAAATGTACACATCTTTATTCTGATTCCAATGAATTTTATTCTAATTAGGCAGAATGGACAGATTTTTGAAGATTTTAACTTTAATAATAAAAAGGGAATGTAAAGAGTAAAATTAGCTAGTCATGATCATAGCAAGTTGGGGTCAGTATTTAATTACCATAATGGTGCCATTTAATGACCTAGACAAACTGTGCTATCTGAAAAAATCAAGCTTTTTAGAGCTTGTGCTGCATATTGGTGGCAATCTCTATCAGGTTTGCCCAGTAAAAAACGTTGGCTTACATCATGATCGGTGTTGCAACAAAGTTGCCTTGCATTAAGGGTTGCATTTTAGTTGCATTTAAATTGCTCAGTAAAAAACTCAGTAGTCTAACCATAAAGAAATTCATAAATTCCATAGCATATGAAAAATGTTTTTTTTGGGGGGGAAATATTTCAGAACCTTATCAATCTTGGGTCTTGAGCTAAGATTCTAGCATGAGTTTGAGGAGCATCTCTGAATGAGGCACCAACCAGATGTTGCTTTGTAGCAGTGCACGACATAAACAATAACTCAGTATAACAAGAAATAGACACAATATATATACTTCTTTATAACTAATACTGTTTTATAATATTTATACTGAACAAAAATATAAACACAACAGAAAATCCATCCACATCACAGGTGTGCCATATCAGGATACTGATTATACAGCATGATTATTGCACAGGTGTGCCTCAGGCTGGCCACAATAAAAGGCCACTCTAAAATGTGCAGTTTCATCACGCAGCACAATGCCCATGTCCACCAGAGGGCCTCGTTGTGAATGGTAACATTGTGAATCAAGTGGCCCATGGTGGTGTGGGGTTATGGTATGGGCAGGGGAAGTGGACAACAAACACAGGTACATTTAATTGATGCCATGTTGAATGCACAGAGATACTGTGACGAGATCCACCGCCACCATGTCAACTCGTTTTAAAAGTGGTCCAAGAAAGGACAACTGGTGAATAGGTGACAGGGTCATGATCAACCATGGCTACCTAGCAAATGAGTCATGGTCCAGATCCGGCCTACACTTCATACTTCATCCAGCCCACATAGAGCCGTAGAATAGCAGCAATGACTTCATCAGGGTTCGGGTAATGGAACTCACACAAAAAATATGGTGGACTACAACTGAGCCACATATGGGGCCAAAGTCTGCATGTCATGACAGACTTTAAATGCTGCTGCTAATGTTGGGTCTGTTTTGGCCTACAATACATTTGCCATTGCCATAACAGGCCTATAAGTGCCTTATCTGGGGCATATTTGGCCCATAATCATCTGATATGTGAGTAGCTTGCCTGGTCTGATTCCATAGAAGATCCACAGAAGGATCTGTTACTAACATCTTGTTGCCAGATACTACAGAATACCTTCAGAGGTCTTGTGGAGTCCATGACATGACAGGGCTAAACTGTTTTAGCAGCTGTTTGGGCAGGCAGTATTTATTTTATGGCTGGTTGTTGTATAATAACGCATTTTCTCTTTTACACACATGGATGTAACTAATCTGATTATAACTAATCACAACGGCGGTCGTAAAACAACGGTTCCTCTAACCGTAATCTGGCGTCTTTAGATGTATGTTGACGCACATGATCCTGATGGAGAAGGCCAAGCCCATCAGCATAAATGCAGGACATGAGCGGGTGTAACCGAGAAATGCTTCCTACTTTTCCATGGAGAGAAGGAAAAATGTAAAATAGTAGAAACTACTTAAATGCTTCTCAATTAACTGGCTACCGAGAAAGCATTAAATCTCCGAAAAGGATCTTAACTGGTGTCTCTGCTTATCACACACACACACACACACACACACACACACACTGACAAATACGCACTCCTTTTTTATAAAGAACCAAATGAACAAACATACAAACAAACAAACAAATAAATAACTAAATAAATATAAAGGGAAAAGAAAGTGAACATTGCCCCCTGTTGGGCCTGATGTAGAATCACAGGTCAGAAACAATAGAGCTTGACACACTACACGTACATGCAAACTCACAGACTTGGCCACATGCACACACACACACACACACACACACACATGCAGGAGTCTCTCTCTCTCTGTCTCATACACACAATTTAAAGAAGTGTTATCACATTTTAATGGCACACATACAATAATCACTAACCATCAAGACATGTCAAGACCGAACACCATCTACACAAGGCCTTGTAGACAATAATGAGATTCTGCCCACTGAGCAAAACTTGAACAAAACCTTTAATGGACCAGAAGCTATTTAGCTACCAAGGAGTTGTCATGATGCAGGAATTTTCTTTATTATTCCCTCAGCAATCAATAATTTTCTCCCACCGAGTCTTTAATGGAGTGAAACCATATTGGACTACCCAAGGATTCTGCATTTTTTAATATACATAATAGAATATGCATCTTTTTTTATAGCTACTGACCTGTGCTGGGCTCTTTAGGTCCCCAAAACCTAATCTTTTTTAAAACTGCTTTTCAACATAGGCCATTGACCAGTGAGTCTACAGAGATTAGAATATTTTTTTCACCCTTGTCTCTCTTTAAGCCTGGTTCATTGCTTATCCTCCAGGAGGGCATCTCTGTGATTGATCTAGAGTGTGTACAGGGTGATCTGGATGAACATCTGGAGCTAGAGAACAAATACACTAATCTATAACTGCTAACCATTTTGTCTTAAGTGGCCAATCTTCCTCTAAGCAGCCCATAGACATCATACTGCACAGATGTTGCACTCCTGGCCGGCTCACCAAATTCCATCTCACATGTAGGTTCCAGGATAAGCAAAAATCCCAAGTAGCAACATTTAAAATTATGCTCACTCTAAGCAATAAAGGAGTTTGGAAAGCAAATACTGAATTTCATGTGTGTTGTATAACATAAAAAACTTTAGCAGACCATCGGGAATTGAAACATGCCCTTTCCTCTGATTCTCTATTTTCCTCCTAATTCACTGCATACCCCCTGACTGGCTTGTTCTGGTGTCTCTGATGTGCTGTAGTTTGTTTGTAATGTCACTCTGTTTCTTTAGTTAGCTGACTTAGTTTCGGCGGAGAGGGATGTCCAGGTATTAATGTATCAAGCCAAGTCCTTGAATTATTGCATGTTAGAAATGATGAAAGCGAACTATTTGCCTACTGTGTTTGCACACAGAGGAATGCGACCTCCGCATTTAACCCATCCATGCAGTGAAACACACACACACACACACACACACACACACACACCAGTGAGCACTAGGGGGCAGTGAACACACTTGCCCAGAGAGGGGGCCAGCCCCAAACCACGGCGCCCAGGGAGCAGTTGGGGGAGTTAGGTGCCTTGTTCGAGGGCACCTCAGTCGTGTCTTGCCCCCGGTCGGGGATCGAACCCACGACCTTTCGGTCATGAGACCGGTTCCCTAACCACTAGGCCACGGCTGCCCCCAGAACCAGGGACCTTTTGCATGTTGGGCGAATATTATATTGTCATTGTACAATCTAGTACAGCCTAGATCTTCCTTGACCAGTCGTGTTATGCTTATTCAACCCCCAGTGGATTACACTAAAAATATTTATAATTATTGCAAACAATTTACTTCATGGTTACCTGACAGCTATGTGTATTTTAGGTTAGTAAAAAGGGCTGTGTTAAGAGTATATGAAGTCATACCTTATACTTGCATGACTTTGGAATTATTCAGATTGAGTCCTCATATTGTCATCCACAGTCAAGCAGCTTTTACTAGGTCATACGTAATGTGAGTGTTTAGCATGATGAGGGTAGAAGTAAGGGTTATGCCATGTAAATTTGCTTAAACCTTATTAGCATTATACTAAAATTTGGGGGGATGCAAGGTCCAGGAACCACCTCTGCACTCTCTAATGTGACTAACCTCTGTTCCTATTTTCATTGGAGTACAGCTCAGAAGGACATAATAACGAGAAGCATCACCTACCCCTCTACCCCTACAGGCATCTAAAATTATTGGATCATGTCCAATTTCAAACAACTACCTGATCCATCTAGTTGGCAACCTGTGAGTGAAACAGGATCTCATAGGCAACCAGAGACCTAATAAAGGCGTATGAAGTCACATCAGAAACAGACCTGAATATCATTGCAGCCACAAACTTGCCTTAAGAGATCTGGCTCCAAATCCATATATCGTCATCTTCAACCCGACTGACAAAGAGGGGCCAAACTGTTATTCAGGATAAGCCACATTACCAGCATGAATTCAATTGCCAGCTTGAGGACACAGTGCCCCTCATTTAGTGACAATGTAACCTGAAATACAGAAAGTCATTAGCTGTGTTGTTGATCTTCATTAGTAGAGGAAGAAGAACCCTTTATTTGTCACAACATTACCTAGCATTTTCCAGCTGGAACCTGGGGTAGGAGACACCTGGAACGTGAAAAGTATATGCAGAGCAACTAATGGGTAACAGGAGTTCACATAAGGTCTTGTAATTCATAGGTGAAAGGTTATCTCTTAAATTGGGCCTAGTCTAGTCACAATAGAGAATTATTCTAACTGGCTGATGAATCCGATATGTCAGTAGCAACAGATATGAATCTATTGGTGGATCCTATACATTCCAGGTGGACCCCTAAGGAAAAGGGAGTATGGAGAATTATTATTACTCATGTATTGTATATTAAAGCAAGCTTTTCTCTGGAGACCATAAACCATTATCTCTTTATGCAAATAAGAAATGTTTCTGTCTTAATTTGAACACCTCGGGTGTCTTAATTAGACATTCCAGAGCATTCCAACCTCCTCAAAGAGTCTGAAGTGGCCGTCACAGCCGCCTAAATTGAACCCCATAGAAAATCCCTTTGGTGGGATTTGAAGAAGGCAGTTGCACCACAAAAACCCAAAAATATTAGTGAACTTGAGGCCATTGTTCATAAGGAAAAGATTCCTCAGGAACACTGCCAGAAGGTATCTGGCTATGCATTATGTTTGCAGGAGGCCGTAATCACGAAGCGGTGCTCTACTATGTAGTCAATATACTTGTCATTAAGTGATAAATATACTGAACCAAAATACAAACACAACATTTTTGTTTTTGCTCCCATTTTTTCACGAGATGAACTCCAAGATCTAAGACTTTTTCTATGTACACAAAAGGACTTGCTTTCAAATATTGTTCACAAATTTGTCTAAATCTGTCTTAGTGAGCACTTCTCCCTTGCTTCCGTTTCACAGTTGTGGCATATCAGGATACTGATTATACAGCATGATTATTGCCCAGGCTGGCCACAGTAAAAGGTAACTCTAAAATGTGCAGTTTAATCACAGCACAATGCCACAGATGTCGCAAGTTTTGATGGAGTATGCAATTGGCATGCTGACTGCAGAAATGTCCACCAGAGCTGTTGCCTGTGAACTGAATGTTTATTTCTCTACCATAAGCTGTCTCCAAAAGCATTTCAGAGAATTCATCTAACTGTTCATTTCATTCATTTATCTAACTGAGCTCACAACCGCAGACCAACACCAGCCCAGGACCACCACATCCAGCAACTTCACCTCCAAGATCGTCCGAGACCAGCTAGACAGAGACAAATTTGTGAACATTATTTAAAAGGAATCGGCCTGTTGTGTACATGGAAAAAGTCTTAGATCTTTGAGTTCAGCTCATGGAAAATAGAGCAAAAACAAATGTATTGTATTTATATATTTGTTCAGTGCAATTGTGAGACTCACTGGAGTGAAACCTGATTTGGTGCTATGCTGTTTTAGCCCATCCACCTCAAGGTTAATGTGTTGTACATGCAGAGATTATTTTTGGATTGCCTATTGTATAATTGCATGTATGCAGTGTGCAGTTATTCCTAATAAACCAGACATGAGTGTGTTGTTCAAGGTTTTCCTGGGACTAAAAAGGGGAATTAACCTGTAAGGTGAAACCATAACTGCAAGCTGTCTACGCCATCATTGATTTCCACTCGCTTCATGGTCTCAGCCATAGCACTAGTCTGATTCACCTCCTTTTTTTTTTTACTGTGCTTCTGCGCAGTTTTCACTACTCGAACATCTCAAGCAATCAATAAGGCCGTCTCCACGGAAACAGCACAGCAACAGGTTGTTCATGGCAGCCAATCAGGGCACTCTATGCCTCTGACTGTCCTCCAATTGCTTCGGCAGATTGTGAACTTGCTAATAATTTTAGAAACATGACTGCTCATTTGTTTTATGTTAAATTTAGATGCAGAATTTCCTTCTCTCTCTCTCTCTCTCTCTCTCTCTCTCTCTCTCCTTCTTTCTTTCGATCTCTCTCTCTCTCTCACACACACACAAAAATATTCCTCATGGTCCAATAGTCCAATGTTTCATTCAACCTAAAAGAACGCCTAGTATTGCTTGGCACACCTCAGTATACTACAACGCCTAATTGTTAGTATTCAAGTTACACTAAATATGTTCAGTATTGTACAGTATTGTACTGTGCTAATTATAATTTTTGAATTTTGCCGGGCCTTTTCTGTTGCTGATGCATGATTCTGAAATAATCTTCTGCTTTTTATAAAGGAATCCTATAAAAGTTGAATTTTAAAACTCAGAAAAGCATTTGAGTCCTTTCACTGATCTATTTACTACCTGCTTCATCTCACTTTGTTGTTGTCTTGCCAGATTTTGCTCAACTGTTTAGTTTTTATTTTGTTTGGTTGATCCGCTCTTGTGTCTATGCTATTTTTCTTGCTAAATTTTCTTGTATTGTATTTTTTTTTAATTATTATTATTGTACAGCACTTCAGTTGAGATGATCTGATGTTTTGCGGGCAGCCGTGACCGGTTAGGGAACTGGTCACAGGTCGTGGGTTTGATTCCGATTAGAGAACTCACTGGCTGAAACAGAACCTGTGCAGACTTCATCAATATCAGTTCTCCACAAATGCAGAAGAGCAGCCAAAAGGAAACCACTTCTAGAAAAGGCCTTATTAGAAAATCGAAGAGGTTTTGCACTGCTTGGTAATATATAATAGGCCAATACTATTACAATCTATCATTACTAATTGTATTTATGTTTTTACTACAGTTATATATCGAGCCTTATATAATTACTATTATAGTTTCAAATGGATAAGTCACATTTTTGGGGTAATGTGCATCCAGCACTGTTTAGATTAGTATGCATCTGGTATTGTTTAGAACATAACATGCAGTAATCAATGGGGAAAATATCCAACAGCGTTTCATTGATTAGATAAAGCTCTAGCTGCAAGGCTCTCAAGCTGAAAAACACCAAGCTAATATTCTAACTGGAATTCTTTTTTTGTCTAAATCAGGCAATGTGTTAATGAACAATGCAGTATATCTGTCAGAACTTTGAGCCTTCCATGCTCTAATCAAGACTCCAGTTCCCAGAATTCTTAGCAGCCTCTCAAAATGGCAATGCCCATTTGTTTTACTGCTGTAAACCAACCGGTTTTATGTCCCTGATTAGTTAATTGATTTCACCTGAGCTTAGTTAATCCTGCCTTAGTTCAGTTATTTAAACCCTGCCTTTAAGATGCTTCTTTGTAAAGTGTCTGGTGTTGACCCTGAGCCAAGCTGGATTTTCGTATGGCACATGAAAATGGCACACATACTGCCATTTACTGACCCTGATGTTTCAGTTGTGTTTGCTTGGATTTTTAAATCACTCACACTTGTGTCTCTTTACGCTGTCTCTGCAAATATCTGTCTATGCAGACCTGACAATTGGCATGCTGACTGGTGGTTGGGTTATGGTATGGCCAGGCATAATAGACAACGAACACAGGGGCATTTTATTTATGGCATTTAGAGTGCACAGAGATACCATGACAAGATCCACCGCCACCATGAGCCACTCGATTCACAACGTTGGCATTTACAACGAGGCCCTCTGTTGGACATTCCTGTAGTCAGCACACTCCCTCAAAACTTGTAATGTCTGTTGCTTTTTATCGTGGCCAGCCTGAGACACACCTGTGCAATAAGCCTGCTGTCTAATCAACATTTAGATATGCCACACCTGTAAAGTGAATGGATTATCTTAGCAAAGGAGAAGTGCTCACTAACACAGATTTAGACAAATTTGTGAACAATATTTGAGAGAAAAAGGCCTTTTGTGTGGAAAATACAGCTTATGAAAAATGGAAGCAAAAACAAAATTGTTATGTTTATAATTTTGTTCAATATATATAGACATTACATTATACTGCATTGTTATTAATAGATTAACTGTTGAACACGATTTTTCAATAAATGCACATCATTTTGTACAGATAGTTTGAATGTTTATGCAGATTGATTGATAATGTTATGTAGAAAGCATGTGTATGGTTTAAAAAATTGTAACAGGTGAACAGGTGATTAATTCACCCTAATCTGTCCTACTCTAATACATTATGCTGAACCTTTTCATGAATGATACTGCATTCTTTGCCAGTTATTTCCAGTCACATGACCAGTCTCACAGGATGTAGTCTCCTAGCAACCGCTCCCTCCTCCTGTACCCTTCTCAACTTTCCCCTTCATCTCTTTTCAGCTGGTTCTTTCCATTACTAGGTGCATGTGGGCGTGACAGACTGATCCAGTGAAATGGAGTTATTTATTGATCTGATTGATATCCGATTGGATGGCGTGTTTTCTAAAATAAGCCATGCCTCTTTCTGACTAAATGTCTCTCTAACATTCACATGCACATTCTTGTTTTGTGAGGTGTATGCATGGGAAAACTGATGAGCAAGCAGTGACAGGGGAATTTCTAGACATTGATAGGTTTTGAGGCCTTGTTAGACAAAATAGGTCAACATAGGTGTACTGGATATCATTTAATGAGGCACCGCAGACAAACTGTTGCCTGGTGGATATGGGTTGACAGTGCTGAACTTTTAATGACAAAACCAGGGCACTCCTCTTTACCCATCCCCTTTTAATTTCTGCATGAATGGATCAATTTGCTAGTAGATGGGTAACAAATCTCTTGTATCTCAAGCATCTCAAGATTATGTCTGAAATCATGTACATTTATGTGGATCCCGGTGTGTGTGGAGATTACCATACTCTAAAATAAGGTAATGGAAAGAGAGATTGCAAAGAAGAAAGAAAGAAAGAAGAAAAAAGAAGAAGCAAAGAGAAGAATGTGGATAGTACCCGTCATTCAGTGTCTGTGGTTGGCACATACGTGTCAGTCCTACACAGTCTTTCTGTCGTGCCTTCCCTCTTTTGCTCTCTCACCGTTTTGCCTCCTCCCTCGCTTTCATACATCCTCCCATTTTCTTCTCCAACAAGGTCATTACCAATGTCATCATCAAATGCACATCATCTTTCCACTGATTGGCTGCCACAGTCAGCTGATGCTTAAAGAGACAGTAAGATCAATGTACAAGAGATCACATATAACTAAACACGATGGCAAAACAGTGAACAGCATTTTATTAATAATAATAATAATAATAATAATAATAATAATAATAATTAAACTGGTAGAATACTATTAGATTTTGAGTAACGGTACAGGATTATTGGGGGATTATCATTGGGCTAGTGTGCTCATTTCTATGGAAGCTGCATGTACTGTGAAATGCTAATCTATATCTTACAAGGAAGGGATAGACACACATAGAGAGAGAGAGAGGGGGCTCAGGTAGAATAAACAGATTGAAGTGGAGGGCAGAGATCTGATAGTGGATAGCACTGTGGTGACACAAGATCGATAACTCTGGCAGAGAAATGGAAGCTTGTGTCACTGGATCCTAATGGTGTAGCCTCGGCTTCGGCGAATGGCTACAGAGGGCAGTACTGCAGAAGATAGCAGAAAGTTAATCTCTGTAGCATAGAGCTAGACACACACAACACTCTTCATTAAACTAAATGATTTATAATCCGTTAAACTCCCCTAACGACATGCATGTCTTAGTAGTTTCAGTGTAGTTACTGAATAATTGATAGTAATTACTAAATAGTATGTTTTAAAATAAATTACAGGACAATATGCAGGGATATTAATCAGCTGCTAACCTAATTGCGCCATATGACATTTGCAAAAAATAAAAAAATCCAGAAAAAAAATTATGTTCCATTTCTTATTCCAGCCTTGCACCCAATGATTCTAGGTAAGCTCCAGACAAACCGTGACCCTGTCGGACAATAGAAGAATGACTGGAGGAAATCCCCAAGTCATCATGACAGCTCCAGCACTGCCCCCATGGCCACAGCTGAACACATCCCACTTCAATGTTTCATTGATGCAGGTCCCTTCCACCATCATTATTTCCAACATTTTCCCAAATCTCAGACAATTTGTCCCCAAATTAAGTGGATAGATAGGTGAGGCATGCATTTGAAATGGAAATGTTTTATAAGGAGCCCTAGCAGATATTTGTGAATAACCCCATTCTTAAGCCTCACCTTCAACGAATGGACACATTCTATAGCCTAGTAATGAATCTGAGGTTTGAATCTGAGTCCACCAAGGCCTGATGTGTACTCCCTTGTACACATGGGACTGTATGTATGGTTCATTCCTGAAACAGAATTCAGATGTCTGGATCAGTGTTCTCACATCTGTGAAGAAATTGATTCTAGAGGTGCCTGCATTCCGTAAGTGCCAACAGACCTGCCCAGGCTTTGCCCTGGCTCTAGTGGGAATGGGATGTTCCCCCTGCAGGGGAAGAGGCAAGAAATCGTGAGGTGTTTAGAGTGGCAGGAGAGAAAAAGCAAGGGAAACCCAAGTCAGGGTGTTGGTTTTTTTGGGGTTTAGGGATGTTGTAAGAGCTGAAACAGGGAGATAAGAAGACAGAAAAAGAGAGAGAGAGAGAGAGAGAGAGAGAGAGAGAGAGAGAGAGATGCATAGGCCAGTCATCAAGTGGTCCTCTGCCAGCTTAATGGCTTTGTCCAGGGACAAACGATGAATTGCTTTAGTACCACCAACTAGGTGATCAGTTCTGTGTCCCACTCTTCTATCATCAACTACCAGTGCCCTTTGGACAACTGAATACTCTGGCTGCATCCGTAATGGCAACTGCCTGGTGGCAAACTAGGTATCCCCTAGTTTGGATGGGGTTGAATGCTATGAAATCAACAAAAGCAATTCACACTGTTGTAGCCCAGATGAAATGGAATCTGGTGTGGTGCATGCATGGTATCAATTCAGGGTTAGGTGCTTACCAGAAATCTTTCAAACCATATATACATGCATACACTTATCACCAATAACACAACATGCCAAAACAGTCACCAAAAACAGCTCTGACCTGTTCAGGCCTAGACTCCACAAGACCCGTGAAAGTGTGCTGTGGCATCTGGCGCCAACAGATGGGCTAGCCTTGTCCCAAACACATCAGTGAGCCTTGGGTACCCGTGACCTTGGTGGTGGTCCACTGATTGACTTTCGTTGGACCACTTTTGATAGGTACTAACCACTGTATACTGAGAACACTTGCTGTTTCAGAGATGCCTTGAACCAGTAGTCGAGTAGTTTTTATGCAACCTATAAATATTGTTTTGTGTTATTGCACAAGCAGTCACATATTCTTATCCCTAAGTTTTATTTGTATTATTATTATAGTTGTTCTGCATATGTTTGGAGCAGCTTCTCCTCCAAGGGATTTCAGGATGTGCTTGTGTAAATGCAACTGTAATCTTTCTGTCTCTTCTACATGCTCTCATGACTGTGCAGGGGGCAGTATAATACAATTCCTGACAAATTGTCAACTGCTCTTTAATGTTTGGGTTGCATGCAGTGTAGATTTGCCTGCAGTGATTTATGCGTTAGTAGACAGGACATGGGTTTTCCTAATGGCAGCACTGATAGCAGCCCTGCAGAAGCTGATAAATAATAATGAAATGACAATTATATGCGTCTACGATTAAGAATGGTAATTACAAATGACCAAAATACACCATGAGTAAAATATAAATTATCAAAACATCTCCTAATTGCTAGGTAGACCTTCTCAAGCCTAAAGGCAGCATTTTACTGCAGTCACAATGCCACCATATTTGCTGAACATTCTCTTAGCTGTCCTTTTTACAAAAATTTACACATTTTTGCAAGTTTAGTCATCAAAGATTACCTGTATTGGTTGTCACACATCACAGGATCTGTCAAGTGATCCAGCAGGTACCATGTCAATTCAACATCAACCTTTTTTGGTACAGCCTGTTTCACAGGAGAGGTACACAACACATTACTGCCTAATAATTCCATCAGTTACCAAAAGTTTCCTGCTTCCCCACTACTTTCCTCCAGTACTTTGACCTTCACCCATCTTTCTGTCTCATTTTCTCAATATATTACTGTGTGCCTCATGATTAGAGAGCAAGGTTACTTAGCTCCTGTTACCATAGTGACCTCAGGGACGGTGTGTGTGTGTGTGTGTGTGAGAGAGAGAGAGTGTGTGTATAAGTGTATGTGAGTGAGAGAGAGGGAGAGAGATTAATAACGGTACAATGATAGGAAGAACAAAGATATTGAACCGTGAATGTTGTCAGCCTTTTTTGTTCTCTACAAAAACACAATTTATTTAATTATTAATAAAATTACAGAGAAATAGAATAGGCTGGGTTTACATGTGAACCAACAAATGTAATACTACATTACAAAGTACAACACAATATATTCTAATCAAATATTCCCAATACCCTAAGATCACCCACAGTGACATCATGATCATCTCCAAACTAGCTAGCAATTTTATGTTTCTATTCAGATTCGCTGATCACATGCCTAGTTTGTAAAAATAGCTTCCAAAAACCCCAACCTTTCTCCTTCACTTTGCTCCTATACAAAAGCCTTGCAGTAGTGCAAAACCTTCAATCAAGCAACAAGCTGCTTATATAGATATATGAATCTGTATGAGGTGGTATAGCTCAGTAGCCAGTAATCATTATCTAGTAATTTCAGCATATGTAAATACACTGAGATGCCAGAAAAAAAAAACTGGCACACCTGTACATATTAGTAGTCCCTTGAAGAACCTCATAGGTTACTCCAAAAACCTAGGGGCTTCTTCAAGAACACAAATGTTCCTCGATGCTCACAGAGGTGCCTGGAAGAACTTTTGGGATTCCGGATTCCTCAGTATAAAATCTGGTTCCTCAAAGAACCCATTCCAGTAGAATTAAGATTTCTAGAGAATCTTTATAACTTGGTTCCTCAAAGAACCCATTAGAACTAAGGTTTCTAGAGGATCTTTATTTGGATAGAACTGAGACGGTTCCTCAAAGCACCTATGAGGTTCCTACACAGTTTCAAACTGAGGAAGCTTCCAATGTTCCTCAAGGATCAAGGATGACAGGTCCCCCATGGGGCATGGACTCCACCGAGTTTGGGGAAATATTTTGTAGGTAACAAACACCATACTTCCTGCAGAAGCTCCACAATTCTGTAGTATTCTGGGGTGCAGGATTTCTATGTTCTACAGCATGTTGCTGGCATCCCAGATGTTTCTGATAACGTTGAGATCTGGTGACTCAGGTGTCAATGGCAAAACCCCAAACTCAGATGAGTGTTCCTCTTACCATAATTTGACGTCTCTAGACGGGTGTGTGGATGCATTTGCTTGCTGGAAGAGGACAAACCATCAGAATAAATGCAGGACATGAACTGGTGTAACTCGTCTGAAAGGACACACACATAGAGTTCACCTCTCAAAGAAGTTTGGAGATGTACCAGGGGTCCAATGGAATGCCAGCTAAACAAACCCTATACTATTATGGAACCACACTGACCATATGTATTTTGCATAGGTTAGTCGTCTTTCTGGCACATCAGTATATGCTTATGGTAAATTCTGGCAGCCAGTCGGTTATGTTAGAATTTCGGGGCCTGGATATTAAAGCAAGAATGAATGAGTTGCAAAAAAAAATAAGTGATACAAGTAACAAATCGCATGTGACATTTGAGAACTATACAACATGGTTGTTATGTGATTAGCTATCTTATATGTTCTTGCATATTTATCTATGAATGTTACTTTTTTTGGTTATTAATTTATTTATTACATTCAGTTCCCCTGTGGGGGATGCAGTGACAACAGACTGAGAAGGTCAGCCCTGACTATTCTATCCCCAGCCGCAGAAACCAAACAACTAGAGAGCAGAGTTAAATTTCTGGCGTTGATCTGAAGCTTGCAAGTAGAGATTCAGTGTGGCCAAAACTTGCGTTGATCATACAATGGATTTAGTAATCTGTTTAAATCCACACCCAGTCCACAAAATGTAGGTATCCAATTTTTATTAACATCTAAAAAATATCTACATTTAAGTGGTGAGGGATCTCTGATTTGACCATTCTGTTTTGCAATGCCATGAGTCAGTCAGTCATTCTCTTATCCGCTTCGTCCATCAGGGTCACGGTTTGTCCACCTGGAATGATTGGGCACACGGGAGAAATACCCCCGGACAGGGTGCCAATCCATCCCAAGGTGCCACACACGCCCACACGCTTTCACTCACACACACCTAGGGAAATTAAGCACTACTGTGTATTTTTCAGGAGGATAGAGGAAACTGGAGAGACTGGCCAAAACACACATGGACGCAGAGAGAGAACACACCAAACTGGTGCTGAGACTGAAACTGAGAACTGAGACTGGTGCTGGAACTGGAACTGAGACTGGTGCTGGAGCTTAAGTCATGTGAATTTATATGTACAGTGTTAATGTCAAATCAGACCATATTTTGGTAGTTTGTAGTCGCTTTATTGTATTTAATACATATTTAGC
>JAOVVF010000032.1:6121486-6134062 GCA_028565595.1 Duopalatinus emarginatus | reverse complement strand
GTCCCTCCAGAAAAGACACTCAGTAAAACTGATCATCTAATTCCCTAATAAAACTGGATCAACCTAACCTGAGACGGTTAGTGCAGTCACACCGAATCCTGACTTTCTTTACTAACGACTGTTTATAGCTCACTGTGGCGTTTGTCTTTCACATAGTAAAAACTTCTTTACAACATTTCTTTGTATGTGCCTAAGACTTGTTCACAGTACTGTAGGTATAATGGTCTATTTCTTTTTACATTAAAAATGGATGCAAAATCATTTCTGCACGTGATCCAGCCTTAAAATGACTTCCCGATAGTGTCTGCTTGACACATTTACCAGCCTAATAGGGCAAAAAAAAAAAAGATACATACATTATAAATGCTAATACACCTTCACTGTCACTTCAACAGAAAGACTATGGTGGCCCACTGGTGTGTCAGGAAAAGGACAGTAAGGTGATAGTAGGAGTGGGCATCCATGGCAGAGGATGCGCTCGACACAACCGGCCAGGTATCTTCATCAGCGTGGCCCAGTACACGGGATGGATACACAAGGTGTTCAAAACATACCCATATTCAGACTATAATTATTAAAGCCGAGTTTCGGTAACAGAGGACCTGAAACTGAGCGGTCCTGAGGATCCAAAACATTGGAGACAAAATCAAGGTGACCCACATTAGTGACTTCACAACTTGCGCGCAACGTTCAAAGTTGATGCAAACTCTGTCCGAAAATGTGAAAACTGGGACGACATCTGAAAATAGAACCTGGCTATGTTCTGATTTCATGATAAAGTGAGGGCAATATGGCTGGATTTCATTCAATTCCATGTGTATTTGTTGTAAAAGTTGAAAGAAAAGGTACGAAGGCCAGTTGCCCAAACCCGGATCAAAGACAAGTTTCCTAACTCTTTATATGAATTGTGAAAAATGTCAGAGATTTAAAAGTGCAAGAACATGCTTGGGAAAGACAAAAAAGTTCCCAAAAATCTGTGGATGATTTGTGAATGTTGCGTACACTACACTGTGTACTCTCCCTGACTATTTACTTTAATCAAAGATTATAAAATAAGATAAAGATCTGCATCTAAAGACTGTTGCCAGTATAGACATTTTGGCCCATAAACAGGCAAGACAAAGCTATACACATTCATGTAGTTCATCTCGGCTCTGAACATACCCCGCAGTATTACCTAGCACTACTAGGTGTGTATAGTACATGTGTAAAATAGGTGTATATTAGTATTCATTGAAGGCTTTTTTTTTTGTTTGTTACTTTTATGCTCCTGATAATACTTGAATACACACACACACGTTCAACAAAACACTGTCTGCTCCAATAGCACTTAAGCGTGTCATGTACTGAAGGTTCGGTTTGCTTTATGCAGGTGTGTATGTCATGCTCAGTGAACTCTGTAGATGTTATAACATGTTCATGTACCCTCAACATATGCTGTGTTGGAATTATTATCAGAAGCCATAGAAGGGTTATGTGTTGTAAATACTGTAGTCATCACTCCCGATGCTTGGGTAGGTCTCATAGACCTTTTATGGAGGTTGTAAAATATTATGGTTTGTGTGTGTGTGTGTGTGTGTGCGCGTAATTGTGTGTGTGTTTTCTTGGCATAATCTTGATCACTAGACATCATTGCCAGTATAAATGTTGAAAGCAAGCTGGGATCAAAAAGAGAGTAGATGCTAAATTTAGTTCTATTTTGTAGTTATTATCAGTTGATCTCCTTATGAGTGTATTGGACCATGTGTGTGTGTGTGTGTTTATGTGTGTGGTATAAATCAGTATTGTTTGTTAACCATGCTGCTGGCAGGATGCAGCTCTGCAGGACAGAGAGTTTGTGTGTGTGTGTGTGTGTGTGTGTGTGTGTGTGTGTGGTCACAAGGATAAGAATACGTTTGACTCTGTGGAAACACTAGGCAGGTCCCCACAAGGATAATAGTATCTGACAGTTTTGTATTACTGGGGACATCTGGCTGGTCCCCACAAGGGAATCTGTTTCATTTTCTGTTTTCCCCAACAAACTGCAGCTTTAAATGTCTGAATGTTTCATTTACATTACTGAAATTAAGATTAGGGTCATATTTAGGTGGAGGAATAGCATTAATTACCTGCATTAATAAATATGTCGGTGTAAGGTCCCTACAAGGATAATTTGACAAATGTGTGTGTCCATGAAGCCAACATTAAGCTGCTTCAGTCTAGCAGAGAAACATGCCTAGTTAGGCAAAGATATTCATTTTTCTGTTTTTCTATTCCGGATTAGTTGTATGACAAAACCCAATCCATCAGAGTCGGGTGGTGTGTGTGGCCGTGGTTTGCTCCGAATGCAAGTTTTTCATTCCTGACCTCTCACTCTGGACTGCATCCAACAACAATTGACTTGGAATATTACCCCCCAAACCATGTCAGCTTAAGCAAATACCAAGATGAAAGATGGCTCCTAAGTGCTTGCTTTCCGAGCACTCCTGATGCTCATTAATGCTGGTTTATATGAAGGATGACTTTAATTTGTATCCGAAGTCCGAACGCAAAGATCTACATATTAAGCAATACTAGGAATTTAGCATGTGCTGAAAACAGTCAAGACAAACCATGTAAACATCTTACTCTCTGATAATTTTATGATTATATGATTTATCTCTCTACATATTTAGACCATAAGACTTGCTGATTGATTCCATACCAAACGTTTGACTTTTTCCATGCAAATGTTCCATGTGTAATGTTGAATTATTCACACTGAACTGAGGTGACCTATACAAGTCAACCAGCTCTGCAATTTTCATTTGGAATTTTTATGTTGTTTGTTTAATTATAATGATAATAATAATAATAATTATTATTCTTTTTCGTGTGTAAATTTGTCACCTTTATGAATGTACAGTGCTGCTATTTACAATAGAAGGTTGTAAATGTCATCTGTGTACATACACTCCTAGTATGGAGATATGCATATTCATTGTATTATTCACCTGTATTGTACGGTTGATGCTGATTTACCTTGACAGCTGTATTTATCCGCTTACATTGTGTTCATTAGGACTCCTTTATGTGCCTTTACCATGTTTACCATGTCTGAAATTAAAAATAAAATATGATTAAACAACAAAGTAACCCGGTTTATACATTTCTTTTTTTTTTTTTTTTTTTTGCCTAGCAAAATTTTTCAGACTAGTCTCAGACAAATTGCACTATAGCTCCTTCTTGTGGTGGAACAGATTTTTGCCTCATTAGCCCTGCCTTAATTAATACATGAATATATTCATTTATCTATTTGTTGTGTATTTTGTATTATAATCATGCTTTGAACATAATAGTACAGGAAAAAAAAACAAACATGGATTAATTACAGTGCACTAATTGGAGTGTAAAGAGAGATGTACAGTATGTGAACAACAAAGTGTCCCTCTTTAAATTGTTATAGTTTTCATCTGGTCCTTATTCAGTGTCATTATTTATTTAACAGAAATGTAACAAAAACTAGGCCAATATGGAGAAGAGGTTTGTGTGACATAGTAAGCACACCCCATGAATGAGTCAATAGCCTGTAGAAATACCTTTAGTAGCAATAACTTTTGTTTATTGCAACCTTGATTGTTTTCTTTTTCAGCTATTCTGTTATATATTTGCTGGTGTGTTTGGGATCATTGTCACCTAATTTTGGACCAGCTTCAGCTTTTAAATAAACAGCCTCAAATTTGACTCTACATTTTTTATTAGTTTATGATCGACTCAAAGACTGCAAGATGCCCAGGTACTGTGGCTGCCAAACCAGCCCAAACCACCCCTCCACCACCGTGCTACCCATGTTAATATGCTATGCTTGGTTTTAGCCAAATGTGGCGCTGTGAATTATGGCTTTGGTTTCGTCTGTCCATAAGGCATTGTTCCCAGAAGTCTTGTGGTTTGTTTAGATTGAACTTTGCAAACGTAAGCCATACTACCATGTTCATTTAGAAAGAAGAGCCTTTCTCCTGTCCCTTTTAAACAATCCATCCTAATTCTTCTTTCAATTCTGTCATGAACTTGAACTTTAAACATTCTAACTGAGGCCTGTTAGAACTCTTATTTATTTATTTTTTTTTGCAATTATTTTAAGCATTGCATGATCTGACCTTGGGGTAAATTTGCCAGGATGTCCACTCCTGGGAAGATTGGCAACTGTCCGAAATGTCCCCTTTGTGAATAATCTTCCTTGCTGTAAAATAATGGAGTTTAAATTGTTTGGAAATTAGCCTAAAACCCTTGTCAGATTTATGGACAGCAGTAATTGCTTCACTATGATCAATGCTGTTGTCTTTCGTCCCTGTCATGGTGTTAACACACACCTGAACGCTCCAGAACAGCAAACTTGTATTGTATAGATCTGGTTAGATTTGTTGATATTCCGTTGTTAAATGGCATTTGATTAGCAGAACCTGGCTGCTACTTACCTTCTTAATTCCTATGGAATCAGTAAGGGTGTACTTTTTACACATGGCTTTTCCATTTTGGCTTAGTTTTTTGTTACATAAATAATGATATGGTGGAATTGTGTGTTGTATCAGTCTAGTTTTAAGACCTGCTAAGAAAGATTTTAGACATTAGCTACCTCTCAGTTTTGGGTAATCGCACTGTATGTAGTTAGACGTTATTATTATTATTATTATTATTATTATTATTATTATTATTATTAGTAGTAGTAGTAGTAGTAGTAGTAGTAGTAGTAGTGTTGCTTTTACTATTATTTGCAGAGCAAAGTGTTGATTTATACATTTTTTGCTTAAATACTATAGCAACTCTGTCCATGTCTAATATTTTCATTAGACATAAGGTTTAACTGTTTATTTTAGAGATATTTAGAGATCTTTTATAACCTCAGCCTTTACGCTTAAAACATTTTAGTGCAGGCATGTAACAAAATTGTTCCCACTTTCCTGAGAACTGCTTGCATTTTCAGAAATCTCAGACCTATTACCTGTCCAGAATTTGAAATGATTTTGGCAGGGAAGAGGAAGCTGTTGATCAAATGCCTTTAAATGTAGCCCTACCATTTTCAGTGTTTTATTTCAGACCCTCACTAAGGCCTCTGCTCTCCTGATGGGTAAAAACTGCTTTGCCTTGCTGTATTTTACTCTCTCTAAACCCTACCAGGGAGGCAGATTTATAGGAGACTTGGCAAAGTCTTTAAGATCTTTAAGGGCTTGTTGGAGATGTTGGCTGATGCTGATGTGTAGGAGAAAAAGACCGTTTTTATTCTTTCTTTTAGTGCTAGTCTTAAATAGGCACATGCTAATGAGTTTAATTGTTTGATTGTTACAAAGCACCATTCAGCAGCACAGCAAGTGAGTGACTAAAAAAAAACCAACCTATCAGTTGAAAATTAATGCACTCTGCTTTCGGATTCTCGATGCTGGTAACCTGCCAACTTCTTGAGTAATAAAGAAGATAAGTTCATAATCCTATAGATGCCAAGTGGAAGAAAAAACAATTTCACAATGTTATAGAGGTTAGTTTGGGCTTTATTTTGGGGTGCTGAATGCACCATTTCCTGAAAGCAACCGCAAACAGCTCCCGAGGGCTGAATAAAACCACTTTTGAAAAGCGCTGACCTGTTTCTCCAGTGGGTTTGCTCATAAAGTGGAGGTGTTAAGCCGGACTTTTATGGCGAGAGGAGCAAGAGAAGGAGCTGAGCATGGTTGCAGTCTCCTGGTATGGATTAGCATTGGGCTCTTCCTCTGAGTTCAGCACATCCTGACTATGTCTTTAAGGTTTTATTGGTCTTCAGGGCCGGACAATGCAAGGAGAGCAGCCAGCCGACCTAATTAGCTTAGCTCTGCCATCAAGAACATGTAGAGACCTGACGACCGGTTTCGAAGTGTTGGATCACTCTACAGCCACTGGGTGGTGCTACTGGTACAGGAACAAAAAAGAGCCTCCGATTTGATGAACTGATTGGCCAATGTGGGGGGAAAAATCCAAAATGATCGGTCCTGCTCTGTCTCTATCCAGCTTGGAGCCATTTACGCACCTAATCTCTGCTGGATGGGAGTGATCAACCTACTTTCATCTTTCTATCCACCATTGTAGACAGAAGTGTGTGTTTGTGTGTAGCCTGTGTGATGTTTTGCTCTGCTTGGATTTTAATCAGCATGCTGAACACTGGGACTGCCGGCAATACACTGCAGAAACAGATTCATTTGAGCAGAGGACAGATGTGTTAAATAGGGGACTTTGAGCCTGATGTAAAGAGCGGTGGCTCTCAGTGGCTGTTTATACTGAAGACAAGTAGTTAACCTGCAACTACCCCAAACATGTGGTGACCATCTGGATCAGGCTGCATGGACACTTATGGAGCATACTAAAAGAGGGAGGGAATAATTAAAGTCCAGTGCACTGAGCTATCTAAGCATGACAATTTTGACCCCATATAGGCAGCACTGAAATGGAAAAATTATCATCAGCAGCAGCAGCTTATACGTTCACTGTATTCATCACCACCACTATCATTCCCATTTCCATTACCACTCAGATTGTATTGAATTCCCTTGTATCATTTTTTTCCCGCTGGAAGTCAACTCGATGCCCTTTTATGTTTTCTGCGGCTCTATGTCTGAGCATAATAACTGAAAAATCCATGCTTGAAAACATCTACAATGCTATTGATCATCAGATAATCGAAAGAGCTGAAATGTGTGCAATTTAGCTATCCGGGTTATAGCGGTCATGTCTGTGCTTTAAGCGCCTGATCCTCATGGAGACGAGGTCCAGGTGATGGATGTCATGAGGTCATCTCCGCTGCAAATCGTCACTTAATGATGTGTGAATGAGAGTGTCCAACTCATCATTCCATTACCAGAGAGAGAAAGAGAGGGGGGAGGAAGAAGGAGAGAGAGAGAGCGAGTGAGGGAGAGACACAGAGAGAGAGTGAGAGAGAGAGAGAGAGAGAGAGGTAGTGCCAGCTATCAACATGTGGGGGTTTGCAATGAACCATGGAATTTAATGTTCCTGCAAAATATAGGCTTCTTGGTGCGTGTGTCCTTTCAAAACCAACTGGAGTCGAGTGTTGTATGAATGGGACAGGGAGAGAAGGAGACAGGGAGAAATCGAGACTGTAAAATGGCTGCACCATTAATTCATCTGAGCTGGGAGTGCTTATCAACAGAGAGCCGGCAGCAGGAAAATGACAGACAGTCAGGGCAGAACTGGGATATGAAATAAGAAATATTTTGTCAAGCACAAAGGTGATGTTTTCCAACCTGCAGTTGCTCTCTCTCTCTTATCTGAAAACACTAATAATGTTGTCAGACAGCTTTAACAGAGAGAATGTGATGATTGTACAAAAACAATGTGCCACAGCATTAGAGCAGGAGGCAGATTGATTAAGGAGGTGTCCTAGCACTCCAGCTGTAAGTGTGCACTAAAAGGATCTTAGACAAAAATCTGCGTGGAGTGTGGACAAACATGCATAATTGTGTTAAAAAAGGAATTATGACCATGTGCTTTTTTAGATAATGATGCAATATGCAGGAATTAACATCACAGAGGGAGAGGGAAACAATTTTACCAGCACAATAATCTCAAGTTATAAAAAGATACATGGACACTTAAAGAAGATGTAAGGCAAATAGAGTAATGTCCAAGTCATGTCTTTCTTCTTCTTATTAACTCTGGTCCACTAAAGGTCAGAATTTATGATGCTATGCAATATGTGTACGGGTGACTTCACATGCATGACCCCTTATATTATCTGCTATTCATAATTCACTTAAATTAAACGACATATATTTTAACATTGATCTGTTAACATAAATTTAGTGTAGACGGCAGAGCGTTATGGATATCTGTCTTTAAATGTGCATCTAATAGTTTGCCCCACATCATTCTTATTATTCCATCAATAAAATCTTGCAATATAACACATTTCTCAACACTAACTGTTTCACTGTTAAGCTAGTGATATATATAAGGATTGTAGCCATCCTATCTAATATCATGGCCAGATTTCACATTTAACAACCCAAAGCTATAAATACTGGATTAAAAAATGAAAAATGTAGGATACATTGAGCAGTATAATTGAGGAACTTAGTTATACTGTAATAAATGGAGACACACTGATTCTTCTTATTAAAAACTTTGCATAATGACCAATTACAGTTGGGCATGTACTGTATGACTTATATATTGAGTAGTAAAGTATGTGGTTTTTTTTTTTTTTGCCATAAAAATTTTATGGTTGAACATTCTCAATATTAAAACCATAAAATTAAAAGTTACTTAGTAGCATTTTAGGCAGCTGAACAAGAATAAAATGGAAGATTTCAAAATACTATTTTCTGCCCTGATAGGAGGATTGTGAACTTTGATACCAAGAGCCTCCTCCCAATTTTCCACATGACACTAAGATTTCACACCTTGGTTTCATGTTAAGTTATTTAAAAGTAAAAAAAAAAACAACTGTCAAAACATAAGACAGGACACTATCTGCTTGGGTTCAGTTATTTAAAGAACATCCCATTTTTTTTTCACGAAGCAGAGGCAGGCAAATGTAAATGCAAGTTAAATCAAAAATAAAAATCAGAAGACAAAGTTGCAGGACAAAAGTTCAAGGGTGATTTGGCAAACAGATGAATTCAGGATAACCAGAATGTAAATCAAGGGAAGAATCACTTGTCAAACCAGAGACTGCAAACACACACTGGATAAAATGATGCGATTGTGTTTGACTAAAAAATGCTACATTAAAGCTAACTTTTAAACAAGTAACCATTAGGGCAGTGGAAGCTTAGTGGGTAAGATGTTGGACATTTGATTAGAGGGTCGTGAGTTCAAATCACACCACCCTGGGAACCCTCAACTGCCTGGTTGTTTCTGTCGCTCTGGATAAAGGCATCTGCCAAGTGGCATAAATGTAAACGTAAACATCGCGGCTCACAGTATCAACAGTAAACAGAGTAATTCTTTTCATATAATACGTATTCATATAATACATTTATATATATATTGGCTATATAAGGGCTGTCGAAGTTAACGCAATAATAACACATTATCGCGATAAAAAAAAAATAGTGCCGTTGGCGCAAATTCTAATTTGTTGAGGCTTGTTGCGCGCTGCTTCAGTAAGAGTAAGGCTGCGTCTGAAATCGCATACTTCCATACTGAACAGTACGCGAAAACAGTATGCAAGTGTGACTAGTGTGTCCGAATGTGCAGTATGCATCAAGCAGTACGCGAAAAGTTCCCGGATGACGTACTGTTTCAGGTTTGAGTGATGGTGAAAGATCTGTTAAACAGGAAGTTTCATTTCAATAGTTTCATTTCTATTAAGAAGAGTATGATTGAGTTACCATTTTCTCTTGTCTCAGCAGTTTTTAACAAGTACTTTTAGCATAACATGTGTTCGCCGTTTTAATTGTAACATTTCACTTTAAAGCCTATTTACATAGATTTAAAAAACGCGATTAACTGTATGAAAATTCTGAGATTAATCGCGATTAAAATTTTTAATCGTTTGACAGCCTAAAAACTATATATAAATTCCACTGTTTTTACATTTTAAAGAAAAACAAAAAAAAGATTCAAAAAAGACATAACTCTGGTTTATGATATCTAGACTGGATTTTTCTCATATTTTGGAATCACAGACCTGAATCTAAGTTTGTCAACCTGAACTAGTTATCTGTGTACATAAAGAGAAGAAAACCAAATGAAATTGCTAATGGTGGTTAACATAAACTTGGGGAAAATGTTTGTGTTTTACCTGCATATTAACATTTAATTCATATATATATAGCTATTAAATTAAAATAGTTATCCAGGTTTTTGTCAGATGAGTACTGCTGAGCACTGAATAAATCTTTCATAGTCAGGTAAGAGAGTTTGAGGTGGAAAAATACATGATAAACTCATAAAACCAATAAACTTTACATTTGCTTGTCACTTGGGTGGTAACCTCAAGTGTACATCTTTTGTTACTTTTAATTTAGTCTGTAGAGTAAAATTTTAAAGCTATACCACATGCGGTTTTCTAGGTAAAATATAAATAATTATTGTGCAAAAGATTTACCCTGGAGGGTGCCATCCTTACAGCGAGGAAAGGTGTAGTGTAGTACTTCTTTTTCTGACAGTTTGCCTACTGAATAAAGTATGAACGTACAAGTAGAACTTGGTAAGCAAGCAAAAGAAAGACTGCAAAAGGAAACTTGAATTGAATTTTTGCTATTACACCCAGTTGTGAACTTTAACACGGTGTGCCCCCAAGCCCATTAATCTTTCTCACATCATCCAGTGAGATTTTATCCACTGACTCTGCACCGAGGTGACCCCATGCTGCTCAAGCTTTCAGGTAGGCGAGCGCCATTCACCAACATAAAAAAAAAAAGAAGAAGAAGAAAAAAAAAAACACATCACTAAGCACAAACGTCACTGCTCTGCTCATCTACACACCAGCCTTTTTCCTTCTCTTTCCACAGTTAACACTTCCTCAACAGTAATTATAGTTCAAGTCCTACAGTGCCATGTGTTGCAACACTAGCCTTCTCTCCCTGACAGGGGAAAGGGCTCGAGGGCACGCTGACCTCGCATTGCTCCAGAATGAGTGAGATGGTAATGAGGTTTGACAGCTCTGGGGTCAGCTTTGAGGCCTGGCCGTCATACTGCACCAAACCTAATGCAACCAGAACACTATGGGAACTGGAGACTAGTGTTCCCTCCCTCTACTTCAAATATCCTCTTTGTCCTTGACGTGCATGGAGAATCTGTTAGTTCAGGTAGGTTAGTGGATGTGGTTATTGTCAGGGCTGTGTATTTAATCCACACATGTCACTATGTGTGAATGTGCTGCACTGACAAAACACAAACCTTTGCAGCTGGTGGTCAAACACTACTTTGTAGGCTTTGGTACTGAACATGTTTTTTAAGGCCTTTTTTTCTGTTATACAGGAACTTTTGTGTAATTTCTGACCCTACTCTGAATTTAAAATTCATATTAGACCTACAGTGCCCACTAAGAGCTTTTTTTTTCTGTCTTCTGAATATTGCACATCATTGCCCTCTGCTGAATTTAAAAGTTTTCAATTATTAATAACATTTAATCGTAATTATTGTAATTTCCTACTTTTTGTGTTCTGGCAAGAGTATTAAATCAATTTTATTATGTTCAATAAATGTTGTTGCTAGAAATTCTATGAATACACAAAATGTACATTCTCTAGTACTGTTGGATTCCTGTTTTAAATTAATTAAGTTTAATCTTTGGGTTATATTGGCCTTCTGTTTTATATAGATTGTAATACAAAAGTCCCCCTTTTACTTTAAAACTCTTGTATGAACTCTTGTGCATGTTTTATTAAGCTCAGTCACTCATCCCCTAAGCTGCTTATCCTACTACTGGGTCATAGGGGATGTTGCAGCCTCAGCACTTTTTGGGCAGAAGGGAATCACTCTGAACAGGTTGCCAGTCCATTGGAGGGCGGACACACAGAAAGAAACACACACACACACAGACCTGGGGCAATTCAGTATCTCCAAATCACCTGACTGCATGCCGGCACCGTAGGAGGAAAATGAAGGTAGCCTATACAGACACAGGGAGAACTCCTCATCTTCAGTATGCACTTTAGCCTGATCAGGGTCACATGACCACTGTGCACATGCACAGATTTAAACTTTCACTGACACCTAGTGCAAATTTAGCATATCCAATCGGCCGACTCAAAAAAAAAAAAAAAAAAAAAAAGGAAACCCACCAGAACACTAACAGTAACCTGAGATCAGGATACAACACAGTACCCTGGAGCTCAGAGGCAGCAACCCTGCACCACTGTGGCACCCAGATTCCATATTCCTTGTCGAAAGTAATCAATAAATGGTTGCATTGCCTTGCTTTTTTGTTATTTGCTATTATTTCAAGAACAAACTTCCCTATGATGCTGCGTTAGTTTCTGGATTATTAGCATAATGTCATGTCATGTCATGGTAGTGCCAAAAAATAGCTAAACTACACAAGATATCAGCCTCATCATACCACATGACCCAGACACTCATATCACATGACTGTTCGCATCTGGTTCATATTCATGTTTCATGAGCGCTGATATAAACTATATCACGTTGTCCAGCTTTGTTCTTTGTTTCCGTGTGTCAGCCATGTTAATGTTCGTACCTTGTCAGTTGTCTAGAGGCCATGTTACTGTGTATTGTCTTGTTTAGGTAATATATTTATGTCTTATTGGTTAGTTTACTGAAAAGCCTGTGCTGACATTCATTTCATAACCAATTTGTGACACCTGACACTATAAGAAAGTGAAAGTGAACTATTGGCCTACTGTGCTTGCACACAGAGGAATGTGACCTCCGCATTTAACCACTAGGCCATGGCTGCCCCCGTGGACCATTGGCATGAGGCTTTGTTGGTTGTTAGATCTGTACAAAAATGCTCTGAATTTAATTGGATGAGTTGAAAAAGAAAAGGAAAATCCCCTGAACTATATTGAATATAATCCAACTCTAAATTCAATTTCAATTCAATTCAATTTTATTTATAAAGCGCTTTTAACAATGGACATTGTCCCAAAGCAGCTTTACAGAAAATAA
>JAOVVF010000032.1:6109292-6121235 GCA_028565595.1 Duopalatinus emarginatus | reverse complement strand
GGCAAGGAAAAACTCCCTGAGATGACAAAAGAAAGAAACCTTGAGAGGAACCAGACTCATAAGGGAACCCATCCTCAAAGGTGCAGGTAGCCAGAGAATTAGAGTCTGTGATCTAATTAATGATGTACTGAAGACTGTCCATGTCCATGGTGGGTCAGATGAGACTGTAAGAACATAAGAGGGGTCACAGTGTACGCAGGTTTGGGGAGCAGGAGGAATCAGAACTCAGGGTTGCTGGTATTTCCTGGTGCCACATAAATGTCTTTGTCTGGTAGTAGACAATTGTAGGCCATGTGTTATAATAGCACTGAAGATGTATCGCTACTTATTCCAAGGGCCTCATTCAACTAGAGTGTTTTCAGTACTAGAACTAATGAAGCATCTAAGATAAGTGGTGCGGTGACATAAAGATTACAAAAAGAGGTCCAGTCTTCTACTCGACATTATTGAAAATGTTCTCTGACATAGTCATTGTATTGGTCTGTGGCTGCTGGACTACAAAAAAAAAATTAAAAATCAAGCTGAATCATTGTTCATAGGTTTAATATGGCACTATGGATAGGCCGGTGCTGGGATCTGTCTCCAAATTTCTCCCTTCCATCAATGACCCTGTCCCTCGGTGAACATCCAATCACACTGCAGCCTTTGCTCCGTCTGCTACACGTCAAACCGATGAAAGCCATTGTTGGTATCTCTAACCTGCTAGTGTCCACATGAGCAAGCTGACAGGAAGGTGCCATTAATCAGTCTGCATTGTGACAATGTTTATAGTAAAAAAACAAACAAATAAAAGTCATGAACTGAAATAAATGTTCACCATTCAGTCAGTATGAACCAAAAATATTTTATTTATTGCGTTGGTTTCAGTTACATATGCACTGACCTTTACAACTGGGTGAATGAATCCTTCTTAGATTATTACTATATAACGTTGCTGTCCTTAGACTATAAAGCACACCATTCTTTGCAGTGCTCTAGAGCTGTAGAATAAAATCTAATAGTACCCTATTGGTTAATTTACTTTTATTACTGCATGAGCAAAGCTAATGAGGGTTCTATGGGTCTACGAAGTCAATTAGATATACTATTAGGTTTAAAAACAGCTTACATAATGTCTCACGACTGTTTTTTTTTTTCTAGCCTAGGTAAATTAAACAGTTTTGTTGTGCGTTTGCGTGTGTCATCTGTGGTATAGTCGGTACCTAGTCATTGTTCTAGAGGCCATGTTAATGCTTATACTTTTCACTCAGAGTTTTATTTATTTATTTATTTATTTTTTTAACAGAGCATCCTTTTTTATATTATTAGCACCAGTACTACAGAAGAGACAAATGTTTACAGAAAATATAGTAAGACATATACATAAAAACATTTATAGGCTTTATAAAAACATTTTAGATGTAATCCAGAGACGTGCAGATGGTTAGAATAAAAATGAAGGCAATATCTTCTCTATTATGCCTACAATGACTTGGCAATAATAATAATAATAATAATAATAATAATAATAATAATAATAATAATAATAGAAAATAAACCATATTTATCAGTAATTTAGTCAGATTTGTTTTTTTCTTTTCTACATGTTATCCTAGTACTCTTTAATGTAACAAACTGAGAAAAAGATAAGATTGGTTTTATCTTCATGAAACACTATTGGTCTATTTGTGGATTACTACCTTTTATACACACAATAATCTTAGCCAAACAAGATTACCCAGTTCACTGTTTACTCTAAACATTAACATCAATCAGTGTGTAGATATAGATAAGAAATGTGATTTGTTCAGCCAGGTGTGTAAGATCTGCATGGACCTTTAGTTATCCAATTAGATTGTATTTTGGTTCTCTACATATACACACCAATGTACATTTCTGACTATGCAACTGAGCCTACTACTAAACCAGTTCTACTTCACCAAACTGTTTTTCCAGTTCTGTTTTATCTATTCGGTAACACCTGAGATCCCTGACTAAGATAACCATAATCCAGATGCAAATATACAAAAGGGTTTGATGTGTAATGAGCTTAATGCGGTTGGGAAAAAAAAAAGGCTTTGCCTTCCTGTTCACCATATCGTTAATCAGGCAGCCAACACTACTTTCCACTAGGAAACATATCTAAAAATGTCAATAGGTGGCAGCCATTTAGAAAAGCAGAAGCATTTACTACGGGAAAAAAAATAAAATAAAATCACTTAAAAACATAGTAACATTCCATTTCCACTTAGATTTTTGGATCCTAAATCAATTTACTATGGCATGAGATTTGGGGGTCGAATCTGGAGACTGGGTTTGTAAGTAAAAATATGCTGCTATGTTGTGAAATGGATTCACTTGTGCAGTTGTTAAGCTGTCAGGATGTGGTGTCTGATTGAGACCACGGAAAGTTCTGCTTGCAGGAAGCCCCAGCAAACTTTAATTATCACGGTATTCATTTCCTCGTCTGCCTGTCACACCTTCAGCTGTCTAAAAGATGATGGGATAGTTTTAGTCACCAGATCTAATTCTACTGCAGTGTTCAAGTGTTTAAATGTACTTCACCTCGACCCTAATCACATCACTCGTTATATTGATCTCATTTACCATCACTGTCTCTTTCTGTCTCTGCACTCAAGCTGTGGTTTTTGATGTCACCTCCTATATAACATTACATTATAATGCCTGGGTATGATGATGAGGTTTCTATAACTGTAGAAAAACAATCCACTTCTGGTCAGTGGCACTTATTCGCTTACCAACATTGAAGTAAGGGCCAGCCAGTCAACATTGCTCTTTATTTGTGTAATCATGTAGATGCAGTACTTGAGTGAACTACTTATGAATTACTTTCATGATTATGGCTTATGACATGCTGCCTTAATGACCTGTTTTAAGATTCTGCCCATCTGAATGGTAGCTATTCAACTGTAACTGTCCACGGTTGTTTTGCATAATATGAGCTGAAGTTTTGGAGAAAGGTCAATCGTTTAGCTTCCACCTTCATCCTAGATAGCGTTCTATAAAATTCCATCTCTCTCTTTCTCAACTAATGACAAAGTTTCCTCATGATGGAGCTTAACGAACGCCAACGAACCTTGAAAATCAATGCATCAGATGTTTCAATGCATTGCCTGTTTCTCCATTTGATACCCTTTCTTCATACCTGTTTTAGGCTACAGTAAACACCTACCACTTTGCGCACCTTATTGAGTAACTATGCTCTGAAAATGTGGTAGTTCTGGGCCATTCCCCAGCTATCCTATTTCAGTACTCCTTTCCCTACATTTCTAACTCAAGAATTCTGCTTGAACACACAAATAAAACAAGGCAGTTTACCTCTACGTAGCTCTGCCATCGAGAGGATAATGTCTATGTTCAGGTCATTAACTTCAGTTGTCACCTAAAATCTGGGAAGGAAAAACAGATCATACCTCGAACCATTTGGTTACAAGAACTACCTGAAGCATTGCAGATACCCTCTCACTTCTCCTGAAGCTTTGCAGATACCCTTCTCTGTCCTGAAACATTATACACACTCATTTCCTTCCTGAAGCATCACAGATGCCCTCTTGTTCCCCCGGAAGCCTCATGAACACCCTCTCTCTTCCCCTAAAGCATTGCAGATGCCATCTTTCTCCCTCTTAAATATTGCAAATAGCCCCTCTCTCTTCCTTTCACTGAAACATCACAGACACCATCTATGTCCCTCTTTCTGAAGGATTGCAGATGCGTTCTCTCTGAAGCATAGCAGACACGTTCTCCTACAGATCACAACACAACAACATATCAATCCGGATCACAGACAGTCCACTTCTCTTTCTCATGCTTTAAGATTGCATACGCTTTTTTTTTTTAACAATGACTTTCTACTTCAGCGCAATCTTCACTATTCATTTCAACATCCCAACCCGTCCTTGTTTACCCAAATCTCTCATAACTCACCACTCCACCAGCTTCACCAGCTCTGTTGCATCTGCCCAAACAGCTGTTGCAACATCTCGACCTACAGACGTCAACACACAACCAACTGCCTGTAACCTCCAATCCATTCAGAAACCAAATAGGAGTCACTGACTCAACCCTCATCTCTACCTATGCTGAAAGTGGCACACTGATCCGAGTCATATCTAGAATTTTATCCTTGCCAACCATGTACCTGTAATTTTAAAGACAATCCTCAATAGTCACCTGATAAGCCTCACTTTCTCCAAATTTAACCTCTTTATTAGGTTTTTTTCTTGCCTACTGTGGGTAAAATGGTTTGTGGACCTCTCACCATCACACCCATATACTGGTCTTTTCCAAACTATTACCACAAATTTGGAGGTGCACAGTTGCACTTCATGTCTTTGTATGCTGTGCTCTTACACATTTCCGTTACCGGAGCTGTGGGGAGGGGTCCAAAATAGAATGTGAATGGCAACCCAGGCTTTTTTCCACACCATCAGTGCCTGACCTCAAAATTGCTCTTGTAGCTGGGCAAATCAACACAGTCATGCTCTAAACTCTACTGGAAAGCCTTCCCAGAAGAATGGATGTTAGTATAGCAGAATAGAGGGACTAAAGGTGTCCACAAACCTTAGGCAATATAGCGTGTCTTGGACTTTTCCTTATTTCTGCTAACAAATCCTGGAAGTAACTCTTCCTGCTATTGCCATGCCAAATGTATTATGTGCTAGACTAGTTCTCGGCCTCTTGGGCTTTTGTCAGTACTTGAATTATGGCACTACCTTGATTTTTAACCTTTCTGAAATCCCTGTAGTGTCAGGCAAGCTTTCAACCTATGGGTGCTATGCAATGTCATACTCTCTGCCCTTTAGGGACTTGAGCAGACAGGAATGTTAATTTAGGGCTCAGAATTCCAGCCCGCCTTTTAAAGTTCTACAATCACTATTTGTGTCATTTGGTTGCAGATGTAGAAATGTGTGCATGGCTCACCCCAGCTCATAAATTTTCAACTAGTAGATAAAGTTGTACAGTAGCAGACAGAATGATTAATGTCACACTGAAATGAGACATTTAGTGATATTCAGTTTGAAAATTTCAATGCAAATGCTAATTGCAAGCAATTAACGGCTTCAATCAGCATATCAGCTCATTACTGCAGTAAACTTTAAGTGGAAGTTGTTAGGATATGATTAAACAACATGGGAATCTTAAAAGCTTTAAAAAGGCTAATTTAATACAGAGAAACTAAAGTATAGTATAATGTAGTATAGTATAGTATAGTATAGTATAGTATAGTATAGTATAGTATAGAATAGAATAGTATATATCAAATGTACTTTACTATGGAGCCATTACAGAATTATTGGCACCAATAAAATATCTGTGACTAAGAAGATGGCTCATGCTCTGACGATTCTCATCAACCATGTCTCTAGTATGTAAAGTGCACAGCTACATACATCCTAATGATAGATCCATACATCGATGATTCTAGCTGACTCAACGAAAAATTCTAACGCTAGTTTGTGCCCACTTTTTTCACTATGGGAAACTTTGGACCTGCCTACGTACAACCAGTACATAGAATATGAACAGTCATCTGAAACTTTGCAAACTTTTAAGTATGCTCTCAGGTGGCAGACCAATCCTTTAAGTGCATGGCATCTGTTGTGCCACAGAAACTCTTGTCACTGGAATAACAGGTCTAGAGTGATGGCTATTGGGCATGGAGAGCTGGTCAATAACATCAATAACAGACAGAACCATGGTATGTTTGGCCAGAATAGGGCTATCAAAAATACCAGCTACATAGTCTGTACGCACAGTAAGTTTGATAACTGTGACAGGGGCAGAAATCCATATAGTATTTCATTTCGCCAGTCGTGCAAATATATCCTGGCAAATATCACCTGTCTTTATTTATTTATTTATATATATTTTTTCAGTTAGTATTGGGATCCTTGTGTGACTGATGTAAAATATCACAGTAGTATCTGTCCAATCTGTCCACACCCATTCTTAGGGTTTTCTAGAAATATTGTAGCACCACCCACATCGCTTTTATTTTAAGGACGCTGATGTATTGCTATTGAGTTAGTCCATTGTCTGAGTTTTTTAACAAAGCCTGGACTTGAACCTCCAATTAACTTGAAAATTCCTGGTTCTTGGCAGACATTAATGGCAAAAAGTAAATTATACTCTGTATTCCAGTAGTCACTAATCTGATGTTAATGACCCCCAGCTCTTTAATTGTAGAGGTGTAGACCAGATCATGTCTGCTCTAAAAGGTGACAGATATTACCCTAAAAAACTTGAATCCACTTCTTTCATTTCTCAGAAAGGCAAAAATGGCAATGATGATGAGCCTGTTACAGATACAGTCATGGTCATGTATGTCAAAGTATGACCTTGCCATTGGTATACAGCTATATTACAAGTGAAATGGGAAAACTAATCTCTTGAAGCTTTTAAGGCAAGGCCAATGGATCCCAACTTAAAGTCCTTTACAACGATGTACAATTTCTATGGGTTTTACTATAAGTAATTTACTGTAATAATTCATCATAGTGCTGAATGATATATTTCACAATGAATAGCTCACTAATCATCTGGAGCTGTCATTCTTGGAAACATGTTCTCCAGGAACTCTGTTGCTGGCTTTGAACTTAATCTGTTTCCTTAGGTTATAATTATATGGTTGCACAGGTAAAATCAATTTGTCATCCATTACCTAGAGGAAACCCAAAGAGCTTTCAACAAAAAAATGGACAAGTATATATAGTACATTGAGTAATACCATTAACCATACTCAGGAGTTTAATTTAAGATGTCTGTAGCGAATGTCAGGAACTGGATTTAGAAGCAACATAGAAATAATTATGGGACATGAGGAAGATTAACTGATTAATTGATTGATTGACTACAGTTCCCAGAATTCCAAGATGGCCATGCCCATGTCATGTACTCCACTTTCCACCTATTCAATGCCACTCGAGTTTTAATTGTTTTTCCCCCACCTGTTTTATGTGATCTAATTACGTTTTATTGTTTTTACCTGTGTTGAGTTAACCTTGTTTTAGTTTAGATCAGTTATATAAACACTGCTTTCTGTTTAATTTGCTGCAATTTACCTAAAGTGCCAAAAAAAGTGGAACAGACAACCCTATGCAAAATACAAAGCAATGCCACCTATGCATGCCATTGGTTGCATCCACCAGTGCATATATAAAGCAATAGGCTAAGAACCTTCTAGGGCTATTTCTGCTATGAGAATGGCAGGTTATCACAATTTAAGTGATTTTCAACATGGTTTAATAATTTGAGCTTGTGAGATGAATAATAACATTTTGAAGCTAGAGGCAAATTTTTACGGACGATTATTTCAAGGGTGAACAATTTCTACAAGAATTCTGGCCAAACCTCGAACAAACAGACAGCAGGGTGGCCATAAAAAGAATCTGTGTGAATGTGACCAGTGTTGTAATAACATTGTGTAGTAACTAGTAACATCGGAATGTAATGCTGGGGCATCAACAAACATCAGCATGAGGACTGTGCAATGTTCTCTCCTAGATATGGGCTTTAAGAACCAATGCACAAGTAGAGTACCCCTGATGAATTCACAACACAGAGCCATGTGCCTCGACTGGACTCGGCAATAGCACCAGTGGACACTTGATGACTGGATATGAGTAGCCTGGTCTAAGGAGTAGCTTTTCTGATTCTTTTAATCAGAAGCCATGGATCCTGCATGTCAGCAGCAGCCTGTCATGAGTGGTGGTGACTCCATGGGATCTGGAAGCCGTACACATCTAAAGATACCAAAATATGATCACAGAAACATTCTGAGTTTGGGGTTTTGTAATTCCTACCTCAGTCACCAGATCTCAATTTTATGGAACACATCTGGGATGCCTTGCAACACACTGTGGAACACAGAAATCGTACACCTCAGTATATAACAGACTTGTGGACCATTCTGCAGTTAGTACAGTGTTTATTGCCCTGTGGGGGACCTACAAAGTTTAGCTCACATTCCAATCCTAATTCTCTGACTTTGCCTGGTTTGTTCAATTTGCAAATCGTTTGACCTTCTGCTTGGTTTAGGTGTTTGGATTTTGTCTGCATGACTTGATTAAAGCACATGCACTTGTGTCCAATAATCCACTATGGTGAGTGTCTGTTTCTGTACACCACCTAATAGATGTTTTTGGTTTTTTTTTGTTTTACTGAGAACATTTTTTTTTGGCTTTACTGTTAACTGGGAACAATTTTGCAAATATACACAAATTCCATAAATTGTAAATGCAAAACTATAAATGTTTTGTGTATTGGGGTCTAAGATTCAGATTAAGATATATCCACCCTTCATAAACATTACAGGAAGAAGAGCAGTGCTGTTTCTCTCTTCAGGGGAAAAATATATATTAATTATTGGGGTGCTTTTTCCTGTTAAGGATGGGAAACAAATGCACCACTGGACAAATATAAAATAAAATACATACATACATATCAAGGCTGTGCAAAATTCAGAATTTCAGAATTTAATTCAATTCAGTGAATAAATTTGAATTGGAGTCGCAGGAAGTATAATTGAATTCACTGCAATTCAAAGAAATTCATTCTTATCACATATCAGTAAGAATGTGATTCTTTTAAAATACATTTTTCTTCCAGATGGAAGTACAGACACTAACATTAAGCATACATTCCATTAATGTTGAATAACTTGCAATATCTCCATTTCAAAGAAATCAAATAAACAATGTTTCGGTAAATGCAGTGAGCGTTTAGTAAAGTACTTTACAGGGTAACATTGTTGTATCTAATGGTCAACAGTTCATTAAATGTTGAAAACTTGGATAGAGCAAGGTATTCTGGGAAATGACGTGCTGTCCGATAATTTAACACAATTTAAAACTTCATATGTAATATCAGTATGTTCCATATTTATCATCTCATCTATTTTTAATGTAAATCATGCAAATTTCTCTTTATGTAAATTTCTATTAATTTCTCTTTATTGTAAATTATTAAAGTGTTTATTATTATTTTATAAAAGGTTGCAACAATTACAAGTGTAATTTCCCTCTGGGATCAATAAAGTATTTTTGATTCTGATTCTAATATACTGTAAAGCTGTATCATAAATTTCTTTGAATTTTAATGGAATTCCAAATTTTACTTCCTGCAATTTGAATTTAAATTGCAACTTCACTTCCTATTTGCAATCTTAATTTAAATTCAATAATTGAATTGGGATATAGGGGTTTCAAGTCTGAATTTTGATCACCTCTGATACATACATATATACATACATACAGATATATACAGGTATACATATGGTGTTTCTATTCATATACACTGTTTTATTAGTTTTTTATTCATTCATTTTTAATGAATGGTGCCAATAATTCTGCAGATTCTGAGTGCTTTTATGGTTAAACAGGATGCAGTTCAATGCTCAGACTTACAATAATGGCTTTTTAAAAGTTGTATAGTTAGCTGAATCAGCATAGGGAATAATGAAATTACAAAAATATATGTTAAAATATAAATGAAGGTAAAATGTCTGTATTATGCTACATATTACCCTGAAAAACCTTTTTATGGATGTCAGACAAATAAAAGCTTTAAGAGACTTTTGTGCAATTACTGCATTAAGATTGACTTTAATATTAAGCCTCCACAGAGTGTTTTTTTTTCATACCTTTCAGCTAGCCTATGTATGGCGAGATGATTTTCTGTTGCAGCCTGAGAGTGTGTGTGTCGGAGAGGAGAGATAGAAAGAGAAGGAGAGAGTGACAGATTGTAATCAGTAGAATGTGTATATCTCCATATCTCTGTTCAGTTCGTGTGTAGACTTCATCACCGTGCTTCAATCAACTGCTAATCAATCATGGCCAGATGAGAGGATTTTAAGATAAATATGTCTTAAATCAGTCAGCCATTGAAGAATGGTGCAGCAAAGAATGTGAAATGATAGTCTGCCATTCACAACACGTTGTCAAGGACGAAGTCGGAAAGAGCAAGAGGAAGAAAAAAAAACACAGATTAGAATTCTTTTCCTGGGCCTCAGTGTTACCAAAGTACAAATCACATCAATCATGCCTCACCATCCATTAGACCAAATCCTAATCTCTTCACCCTTAAGGCCCATCCATGTGTAGAACCACCATTTTCACCAGAAAAATGCAGAATTCCCTTGAGACACACTTGAGCACCCATACACCTGGTGGAAAGCAATAGCAGAGCTGCCGCACCGAGTTACTAATGGGAGCTGACATTCCCGAGTGGCGCACTGAAGGTGAAGGGGAGTGGGGTAAGGGGGGTAGTGTGGGGCGGCGGGCTGATGCATGACGATGCAGCCTGTCACGCTGGCCCTTTTTCATCACGGCTCCCAGGCCCAATCGATGGATGCACTAAGTCACCGCGCCGATTGCCATGTGGATATTGATCATTTATTATTTAATCAAAGTGGGGAGAGGAGGAGAAGATGCAGAGGCCAGGCAGAGAGTCTGTGGTCCTCCTGTAACAGTACACAAACAGCTAATGGACTTAATCAGTGCTAATGAGGCCACGCATTAGCCCACGATCTAAGAGAATGACTTGCTCACTGCGAGCGGATTCCACTTATTCGGTTATGTGTGTTTTTGTGCGCTGGTCCGTCGTAACAGGAGTCTAATGACAGCTTAATAATTTGGGCAAAATTGCACATAAACTGGGTAAAAAAAAAAAGATCCAAAGAGAAATCTAAATATTTATTTGTTTGCCTTCTAGCTGTCTTAACCTAATCATTGCTACAGTTGGTTTTGCATAATACTGCATTTTACTTAAGGCAGCATAAAGAAGAGCAAAGTAAATGGAATAAATTAAACATATTATATCACTACAGCAATTTTCTTAAGCCGCTGTAATATTTCAATATCCTATGCCTATTTATTTGATTGTATGTTCCCGTGTGAGGTGAGGAATGCCTCTCCTGCGGCTGGTTTTTTTTTTTGTGTGTGTGTCTGTGCGTTTGTTGGGAATTGTTGATCATGCTCCAGTGTTCCTGCAGAGTAGAGAGGGTGTAGTGCGTCACCTCGTCTCTTTCTTCCCAGAAGCCCCAGAGGGACAGGGCATATGGCTGTCCTGCTCTGCCTGCTGTCCCACCCGCCCTCCGTCTTACTCACACACTGTCACATCTCATTTGGCCCGTCCTTGCCCTGCCTCACGCTTCATATCCCAACTTCCTGTGAGGGCTAAAGAACCAGGCATACCTTTTTTTTTTTTTTTCCAACAACCAAACATCATATCTATAAGAACGGTCCTGTTTTTTTCCAGTGGTGGCTTTCAAATTAATCCTATAATAATATGTTGTTAGCTCAGCTCACTCTTTTTCCTTGCCTTTTCCCTGCTTATTCTTCTCCATAACAGGTCTAGGGGGCTTCGCTTACTCTGGGGAAGTAAATATCTGAAAGATCTCGACCTACTTTCCTTTCACAGTCTCTACCCTATCTGCTACTTTCACAGTTGCTGCTCGTTTGGATAAGAAAATTTCAGTATCTTCTAGTCCAAGTAGATACCCTTTGCCCTTTCCTCTCTCTATTTCTCCACACCATTCTCCAGGCTACAGGCCCCGTCTTATTGGATGTAAATCTCTGGATCACTACTGGGGTCAAACACCACTCCATCCATTCTAGCCTCATCCTGAGGGGCTGTTCCCTATTGCTGGGCTATTCCTGGCATCCAATAAAGTCAAGCAACTTGTCATGTGCTTTAGGGAGTGTTTATTCGGTTTGGCAGCGCAGTTGAGTTTTGTGCATGTTTTCGGCTAGTCAATCATCAGGCATAGTCTCTCCCAACCCTTTGTTCTAAAGGTAAAGGTTATCAGTTGGTTGATGAGCTCAGTGTTGACAGGAGTGTGAGATTCAGGGACACTGAGGCATGACAGAGTCATAGGGATTAAAAAAAAAAAAAACAAACAAAAAAAACCCTCAGATGCGTGAAGTGAAGCAATATAACACACAA
>JAOVVF010000032.1:6084784-6099080 GCA_028565595.1 Duopalatinus emarginatus | reverse complement strand
AAACTTAAGTCAAAATGCTGCAGCTCTCAGCTTGTGTGGGTGAATATAGATTAATTCAAGTAAAGTAGTTCCTGCATTTGAAAAAAAATGTAAAAGCATTAAATACTGATTACAGCTGAAAATTCTCTATTACATTTGCTTTATACTAACACCAATTATATATGAACAACAGTTTGAACAGGTTTTTTTAGCTAGATTTATTTTCTTACTAATGGCTTATTATTTTTCTTGAATCCAGCTTATATAACTAAACAGCAGATGGAATGAGTCGCCTTTGAGCTGACAGACGGGTCTTTCAATATGGTGTCTGTTCATCGTTACTGCAGAGATTAATCCGAAGCTGACTTTTTTTAAAAATTGCTTTTGCGCATGGAAACGGGTAGAAAACAAAACCTTTCCTCTGAGAGGCGTCAGGTTTTGCTAGCTCGGGTGCTTATTTTACAATCTGGAGCAATGAACTGAAGGATTGTCCATGGAAAACACTCACACATCTGCTGAAGTTCTGAAACCTTAACCGAGCAGATGGTCAATTTATTAAAGAAATTAGATAAATATGAAACATACACAGCAATACAATTACACACACTATACATTTTAGGTGAAACATCTGTAAACCTGGTGGTCGTTGGCTGATCTATAATATCCACCTCAAACTCTGATGCATGTCTTCTGAGATGCTTTTCTGTTCACCATGACTGCAGGGTGTGGTATTATGATCTATTATTAATAAGACATTTCCTCTCACAGGGGTCTCATTCGCTGGATCTTTTTCCTCTGTGTTTTATGTAAACTCTTGCATTTGAGTGAACATCCCAGGAGATCAACAGTTTCTGAAATACTCAAACCAGCCCATCTGGTACGATCAAAGTGGCCCTTTTTGATGTTTGTGGTACAGATGACCTGAATTGCTGGATATCTGCATGGCTTTATGCACTGGACTGCTGTCACATGCGTGGCTGATTGGATAGATTTATAATAAACAGGGGTACCGGCATTTCTATTAAAATGGGACATGAGTATATGTGTCATTTTTACAACTAAAATAATACTACAGGAACAGTTTGTGACAGAAACAAGTGAACAATTAACTGACAAAATTATTAGCACAATAATAATGAAATTTTTTTGTCACATATGCCAACCAGCAAAAGGTTACATAAGGCTTAAAGAAAACACTCTATTATCAACATAAAACTTTAGAGAGAAATTGATTTTGACTGGGTGAGCACATTTTTTCACAAGCCCTCAGACATATGCCCATGAAGTCCATTAGGTTGGCAGAATAGTGTGAGCTTTGCCAAATTGATAAGACAAATCACCATAGGAACAAGACAGAGAGCTGAGTGTAAGAGATACCAAGCTGTGGTGAGATTGGTAGCATGCTTTTGCATGACAGTGTGACCCAGTAAGCAGTTGCAACTCAGTTGCAATGAATGTCTACCTTAATGCAAGCTACGGTATAAAGCATGACATTTTTTTATGCTTTACTTTTTGAGTAACTTGTCTTTTTGTAGCTGGAACATTTCGACTTGCAGGTCCACGATGAAGCAAAAAGCTGTTAATTTACGAATGCCAGCTAATTTATTATTGTATCTTGACTTGTATAGGTCACTTTATATGTATAGTATATAAAGTAATTGTACCCAGTCTGAGCCCCACTGAGGGGCTCCCCACAGGGGCAGCCATGGCCTAGTGGTTAGAGAACCGATCTCGTATTTCTTGAAACATGAATGAGTTGCCCTTAAGCAAGGTATCTAACTGCTCCCCGGGTACCATGGTTTGGGGCTGCCCCCTGCTCCGGGCAAGTGTGTTCACTGCCCCCTAGTGTTCACTGGTGTGTGTTTCACTGCACAGATGTGTTAAATGTGGAGGTCACATTCCTTTGTGTGCAAACACAGTAGGCAATAGTTCACTTTAATCTACTCCATTCTTCAATGTAAAGCCACAGTGTAACACTGGTGGAATGAAACTATCCGATGTACCCCATAATTCTATGATGAACTCCAAGCCACCATATACTTTAGTGGATACCCCCAATGAACACACTTTCCCAGTGTAGTGGGCAACCCTATCCATGGCAGCCAGGGAACAGTTAAAGGGGTTAGGTGACAAGACACCAGCAGGGATTAAAACTCACACATGTATATTTATATACATACATACATACACTGTGTCGTCCTTAAAAGGTCTCTAAAAAAACACATTTTATGTGTTTTTTAAGTATTATAAGGTCCTATGTGCCATTATTTTTTCCCATACATTTGTTCCTGATAAAATGCAATAATAATGTCACAAGATGCCAGACTCTGGTTCTGCGGTATCGTATTTCAATTGCTCTTGCGGACCTGATTCGGTGACAACTAATTGCTGTGCTGTGCCAACCCACCCCCACCCTCACCCCCCACACACAGTTATAAACTAAAAGAGTTTGATTATGACTTTAGCACTCATTGATAACTGACACAAAATCGTCTTAGTCTGACTAAATAGATTATGATTGTTTAACTTGGCAAATGAGGCATATAAAGGTATACACAATTTTGGTAAATGTCAATGATTCCAGTATGCAAATGCAGGCTTTATTGAACTCACATGAGTAAGCAATTGGTACGTGGGGAAATCAAAGCGCAGAAACAATTAGGTTTAGAAAATTCACAGAGATAACGACTTGAAAGGAGTGTGGGTGCATGCTAAACAAGGCCCATATCCAAATCTGCATACTGGCAAAAGAATTAAAAAGAACGTCATTCTATTTAATAACGCTATTATGTTACGCACCCACACCAGTGTCTGCAGACATGTCTTATGAAAATATATTGTGACATATTGTAAAATACTATGCAATATATTTACCACACACACACACACACACACAAGCTAACCACAAGTAGAAAAAATATCTTATGGGAAAACGGTGTTCATTGCTCCAGTACAGTTCCAGAATTTATTCCAAGGGACAACAAAGCTGCTCTGGTGACTTGTAGTGGACCGACACCTTTCTTTCTGTGTGTGTGTGTGTGTGTGTGTGTGTGTGTGTGTGTGTGTGTGTGTGTGTGTGTAAAACACTCATTCACTTTCAGTTGCTGCTTTACCCTGGTGAAGTCTACCTCGTGAATACTGGGTATAGAAACCTAGTGAAAACATGAGTGGGACATCAGTTTATTGTGGCCCACCATTCACATACTCATTCATTGCTATGGGTAATTAGCATAGCAAATCTAGCTAGTTTTTAAAGAGCTGTAAGGAACCTGGCACCGTGAGCTAGCAATGCTAAATGCTGTACCGCCATTGCAAAATAACAACAGCAACAATAATAACAGTGCTGCTGCTAATAATAATAATAATAATAATTATTATTATTATTATTATTATTATTATTATTGTTATTATTATTATTTGTTTATTAATTTATTGTTTTAAATGTAGCATGAGTATTTATGATGCAGTTATGACTCACTTATGATTATTTGGCAATGGAAATAATAACTATATCACATATTTGTTACTATACTATGACACTGTAGTCTTATGTGATGTGTTCCCAAGTGCACTAAGAACCTCATAGTAGTTGTGGTTTCATATGTTGATAGCAGTCCCTGCCTTTAGGGATTCATATGTGGGAGCTATTGCGTTGTTCCTCTGAAATCCCTGAATGTGCCTTTAAGCTCCCAGGCTGTTTGCATTAGCCTGTATCAGCAGTCTGAAAGAATTACAAAATAAGAATGCCATTGAGCCAAGCTTCAGTGTGTAAGCAGCCTACAGTTCATTCCAGTGCATACTGTAGTGTAATGTGCTGCTTCTCAGAAAAGTCCCCCTAGATAGCAATTATCTTTGGCAGATAGCTACAGCATCAGTTTCAAAGCCACTGAAATCAAATGCATCTGTAGTCTAATTGTCTCTTTGATGAAGAATATCTGGTCCCGAAACCAGTCTGCGTGCACCACTTTCATCGATTTACTGAGGCATGGGTGTGTGTGAAGACAAGGTGTTGTTTACAAATAAATATAATTAACACCCACCTTAAATGCTTAATTTAATCGTCTATGTTTTGGCCTTGTTGCTTTTGTCGAAATAACACACCGCAGATGTCTATGATAAAAAGTTGCCAGGAAAAGACTAATGACGAATGATGAATGATTCCTGCGTCCTCTTTGACTCAAAGGGAAGTGTTTGTATCAGCTGTGTGTGCAGGTGTGTGCATGCTGTTAGATGTGGATGTATCCAAAGGGTGTTATCTCATACATACTGTATATACATACTTTCCAAAAGAGAAATGCTAGATCTGATAACATATGATGGCTACACTACAGGGTGAAACTCTACTTTTTAGTTTTCGTCTGTCCAAGTTTTCATCGTTTGAAGTCAAATATGCTTGGAGCATGAACAACATGAACCACAATTATCCATGCAATCCTGGTGCCTGGTTAAATATACTGGAAATACATGATACATTATGATTTTAAAAGGGAAAAAAGAAAGAAAGAAAGAAAGAAAGAAAGAAAGAAACTGGAAAGGCAATCCAGCAGTGAATTCATTAAAAGTACACTTGACTGTAGAAACCTTTAAAATCCATTAAAATAATCTATTGCAACACTGGATACAAGAGCTCCACGAATACAAACCAAAGCAGTAGCTTTTTTTTTTTTTTTTTGCTCCAAAAGGGGTTAAGGAGTAGAATACAATGTGATAACTCCTACTCCAAGTTTACCTTAAGCTAAAACTCATTTGCTGTCTACAATGCACACAAATGGCAGCCCTATCCAAACCCATTAATATTAAAACACCAACAGTGTGGAACACTTTAGACACACATTAAACCACTCACCTGAATTGACTTACTCGCCAATTCATTAATTGTAACCACTTTGGTCAGGGTCATGGTGGATCTAGGGCCTATTATGGGACTCATACTGAGTGTGAAGCAGAAACATGCTTGGGATGGCATGGCTGGTCTGTTGATGGAAGACGTGCATATATACATTCACAATTTAGAGTAGCCAATCAACAAACCCACATGAGAACCCATTTGAGAGTAATTTCAGGATGCTAGGACTTGGACTATGGAGTCCATATGAACTGAATTTGAATAGGGCTCGGGGCGATTTTATACACCGTACTGCATTAACATTATTGTTGCAATAAAAAGAATGATGAGAATCCCAACAGATAGCAACTACGTCCACACATGCTGAATGACTGTTTATGTTAACTGTATATTTATTTATTACACTATTACAAGGCCATATTTGCAAAACCGACCCTGACTCCACGCTAGTCAAGTGGAGTCAGAGTACTCTTGAGAGTCCAAGAGAGTGATTTTTTTTCTGTGTCCGGGAGGAAGAGAAGAGGTTGTTCTCCTCCCTGTCAATCAGACACTAATCAATCATATGTGTCTTTGAGCTGATGCATGTGGAAGAGGGCAATTAACTCTTGTCTCCAAGTGTGCTTAACTGCCCTCTGACGCAGCCTGAGCAAAAAAAAAAGATGCAGTGGCTTTATTTGTCTCAGAGGAAGTGTGTACTAGCCTTCACACTCCCTGGTTGGTATGCATAAGCCAACAGTACAGTTTTACAGTTAAAAGGATTAGGGTTGTTATTCTCTCCAGGAGATTTGTCAGTTTTGGGGTTAAAAGCAGCATTTAGCTATGCAGGGTTCCTATATGTTTCAGCATGCTCACTAAATGCATTTTAGCTATTGAATTGCTTACTTAAATAAAGTGTGTTACTAATCCTTATCAGCTTTTTATAAGATTATAGTAACTAAATTTAGTTAAGAACTCCAGGGGTCCCTGAACACCACTAGATACTCCAATAGACGCTGTCTTGGGCAAATTACAGTTTAACAAATACTAGTACTGTATGTTTAAATGAGTATAATATTGGATTTTTCTATCTGAACCATAGGGGATTCTCAGGCTGCAGAGTGCTCATAGAACTAGGATCTGCAGTCTCAGAGAAAATAAAATCCTCTTCACTGCTAGTAGTATGTCTTTTGGCACTGTTTTTCTTTTACCTGGACTGGTGAAAGCAGTGTACCTTTACAGCATTGCTCTAAAAGCAATTACGCACACAAAAAGTGGACTTTAAGGTACTTAAATAATTTACTAGTACATTTACATTAGCATTAAAAAAGATAGAAACTACATTTACAAAATATACTCTTAAGAGGTACAAAGAAGGGCACAGTTTAGTACTTTTTCTAAATGTGCATCCAATAGTATGTATTTATATACTATACTATACAAATGGCTTTCAAATAAGATAAGCGTCCCATCTGTAAGAATCTTTCTTCCAAACCATTTAAAGTGTTCACATTGGAAACATAGTAATATGTAGTACTGTATAGTGAACTATCTTATTGTTTTATCTAGGACCACTCTGTCCAGCAGCAGATCGATGTATCCCCTCCCATGTATGGTGCTGTCCTGCTGACCCCCCCCAGCCACTTAAAAGGCCAAACACTATGCCTGCACTCCCCTGGTGTGAGTGTGTCTTATGTGTGTGACTACAGTTATTTAATGCACATTGTGTGCGCTTACAGCTCTCTGGCTTTTTACTCTGCATCCCCAGTGTATGACCCTGTCCTTCAACACACAGGTATTTTAAAGCAGCTGTGCATTCGGGGGTCATATCCTTGGATTCAGACTTTTTTTGAAGAAACATGTACCACGTATTTGGGTTTTAACAGTATTCCCAAATGACTTCATTTCCTTTGCCTTACTGTTGCAGGTGGTTGTAAAGCTGTCTAACACAAGTGATGGACAGATGCTTTACATCTGCTATCTGTAATGAACAAACGAGAACATGCCCTTATGTAAGGGTTAGCTAAGATAATCAGGCTGGCAAAGTGCACTGCCATTGTGCTAACTCAACTCCTTGCTTTAGGCTAATACTCTTAATGAGGGCATGCACAGCTTTGTTCTTCACGAGAAAGTATTGCTAATTTTATTTTATTTTTTGTCTGCCTATACAGCATAGCTAGAATACTTTAATGCAGAGGTTCTCAACCTTTTGCAAGGTAGTCAAATGCTATCACATGCATTGCATTTTTGCACATGCATTTTTGCAAAAGTCAAATGCTATCACATGCGTCTGCTGAGACACATGCAACAAGCCACCACAAGTGCTTCCACCCATCTCTGTATGCATGACCTACAAATGTGAATGTTTTCTTTAGATTCAAAGCTTATAACCAAAAGGTCTTCTTCCTTTTAGGGATGCAGCTGGAAATGTTATGGCATCTCACATCCACAGTCAGCTCTGGTGCACGGTTTATATTTAAAACTTAGCCAAACAAGACAAAACCATAACAAAACCATTCATTTGTGCCAGTTAGAATAGAGAACTAAACAGCACAAAACAATGCTAATTTTCTATCAATCCAAGTTTTTGGTCTAATCTTTGATTAGAGTTTTTGGGATCAGTTGGGATAGAGTTTGTGGTTCAATTTTGTGTTAAAGTCCCTCAGGAGTCAGTTCTTGGTCCAGTCTCGTTTTAGTCAGTTCCAGACAGAATCTTGTGCATTAGTTTTATTTCGGGTCAACTATTTGTTTACTGTTGGGCTGGAGTTTTTCAGGAGTCAGTTCTTTGTCCAATTTTGTGAAGACCTTTCCTACATGGACAACCTCCTGTGACAAGAGGATGACACTGAACACCGCTTCTAGTTAAATGTTTCATAAACCTTATACCATATCAACGATAACACATTTTCTTTAAATAACATCCTATTTTTAAATATATTTATTATTTTGTTTTAAATAATGTAAACCATACAACTCCATGAAAATGAGTTTGGTAAAGTATAAGAAGTTTTTTCCCATTAAAACAACATGCCCTTGACCAATATGGCATTTTTCAAGATGGTGGTCATGTTCCGGACATGAGGCATGGGGGCTCCTCACCCATTACTTCCTGGGGCATTCAGACATGTCCTTTTCCCTTTCATTTCTAAAATAAAATGTATGCTGACATTTGTTGGATGCAAACCTTTGAATTATATTAAAGCTAGGACTGCAGTCAGAGTCACTGGTATAGAATAGAAACCCATATCCCTGTATAATCCACCATAGGCTGTATACAGAGAAGCCTAGTTACTTCTTACATTACGCATATTAAGATTTCAGTTCTTTTTAGATTTGTTTGTATTTAGATACATCAAATATATCAAATAGGTGTCGGATATCCTGAGGTACAATAGGCTGTAGACATCATTATGCATGTATATCAAAATAACCTAGCAATACCAGTGAAATAAATAGGAAACAACAGTAACCCAAAGACAACACAGACTGATTTGAGTAATGCAAACTGAAACATTTAATTATAATAATTAAATGATTGCCAATAATACCTCTTCTCATATATATGAAAAGCAATAATTTGTATATCGTAAAATATAATCATTAAATATTATGTACATATCAAACAGTCAATACACTAAATAATTTATTTAATTATTTGTTCTTATTATAATATTTTGTAAGAATCTAGATGGTTTAAAAAGTTCAAACTAATATAACACACAATTTCAGTGATATAGTGTAAACCATGGCCAAAAAACTGGAACGCCTGAATGACGGTGCAAGACAGCAAGCTTCTTTAATTGACATATAATTTGATTAACTGCAAGTAAACATGCCTCTGCCTCATTTGATGGATGTTGGTGTATCACATTACATGCCCAATTTACAGATCCACTGACTTTATTCTGAATACTTTTTTTATTGATAGCTACTAAAATGCTGCCAAATAATAATAATAATAATAATAATAATAATAATAATAATAATAATAATAGTAATAGCAGACCCCCAATTTAACCTACACATGTCCAACTTACTGCTCTGATAATATAATATTAATTTAGGAATGCAGCATGATTTTGAGTGTTGTTGCTATGTAATAGGTCTTAATGTTTAGAAATGATAAGAAGTTGCTCATGTCTGTAAGAACACTGAGTTCATCTAGCACTTTGCCTGACTGTTACATCATCAAAACAATTATAGGTCTTAAATTAGTCATTATATCAAAGGAAAAAAAATAACTCGGAACAACTTGCATTTTAATCTTTATAATTAAAAGGCAGTTCAGTGGCATTAAAGTTTTGTGTTTTTTCTATTTTTGTAATGTAATTCTGAATTGACATATTTTTAGTTTGAACGTCATGTTGATCTATATTTTCCACATTGCCAGTCTCCCACAATGTCATTCATTTTTTACCTAACTCAACAGAGCATTTGTCCTCCAGTTTGCCTAGTACTCTCTCCCCCTTTCCAAGAGCATTTGTAAGGTCAGACATTGATGTTGGACAAAAGGACCTGTCTCACAATCTCCATTGTGAGATGGTGTTGGAGTTAGTTGAGGTCAGGGCTCTGTGTGGGCCAGTCAAGTTCTTCCACACCAAACTCACCCAACCATTCCTTTATGGACCTTTCTTTGTGTTTTGGGGCATAGTCATGCTGGAACAGAAAAGGGCCTTCCCCAAACTATTCTCAAAAAAATTGTAAATATACAGTAGTCTACAATGTATTGGTATACTGAAGCACTACGATTTCCCACCACTGGAACTAAGGGGCCTAGGTCAGTCCCTGTAAAACAACCCCATAGCATTATACCTTCTCCACCAATCTTTACATTTAGCACCAAGAGCATAGAATTAGCATGGATGGAAGTGACATGTCCCCACCAATATCCATCGATTATTGAATTGTCCCAACCAATAATAAAAAAATAAAAAAAATAAATGTGATTTAACCATTCCTGCACTTAGAGGTGCAGGAATGGTTAAATCACATTCCCTACTCGAGACCCACCTCCTCGTAACACATATGGCTAGTATGATTGCCTTTCCCTGCTGTCACGTAAAACTATATAGCTAAAGGGAAAACGTTCCAGTCTTATGCAAAAAGACTGCAAGGTTGCTTCATAGGTCCCCTACCAAATCTACACCACTAGGAGTGGCATAGTCAGGCTTTTAATGTCCTTTTGGCATTCTCCAAATACAGATTGGTCTGTCACACTGCCAGATAGAGAAGCATGACTAGTCACTTCACAGAACATGTTACCACTGTTGTAAACTTGTCCTGATGGTGTGCTTTACACCAATTCATCTGGTGCTTGGTGATGTAGGGCATGCATGTTCCTGCCCAGCCATGCAAATCCATGCTGTGAAGCTTCCGGTGGACAGTTTTTGTGCTGATGTTAATGCCAGAGAAGTTTTGAAACTGCAATTATTAAGTCAGCAGAGTGTTGGTGACTTTAACACACTATGCCTCTCAGCACTCAGTGACCTGATTCTGTAACTTTATGTGGTCTGACAATTTATAGCTGAGTTGCTTTGGTTCCTATACACTTCGACTATTTAATAAAACCACTCACAGTTGAATATGGAATATCTAGGAGTGAAGAAACTTCACCAACTGACTTTTAGTAATGGTGGGATCCTATTACAGTACCACACTCAAAATCAGTGAGCTCCTTCGAGCTCTTTAAAGTGATAATAATTGGAGGACCAGCATAAAAAGACCACAATGATCATTTCAGAACCTGTGAAAAATGTTAGCCAGTCTTTTTCCAGTTGTCACCTGTCCAGATTCAGTGAGCCTTAGGTGATTGTAGCCTCAGATTCCTGTTCTTGGCTGACAGAAATGGAAACCAATTTGTACTTCAGCTGTTGTAGCCAATTCACCTTTGTACATTTGTTCAATCTTTGCCCCAGGTGTCCTCTCTTTACACCAGTGTCTGACCTCACTAATGCTCTTGTGGCTCAATTGGCAAATCCCCATAGACATACTCCGACGTCTAGACAGCCTTCCCAGAAGAGTGGAGGTTATACGATGGGAGGCACATATACGAGCACATATTTGAAGGCACATATATGAGCGTGATAGTCAGGTGTCCACAAACATTTGGCTATACACTATAGTGTAGCTTAATGTCGATATGGATATCCAAGCGTGCTCGATTTCTGAATATTGCTTACATCCAATCCATCACTGTGATATACGGATATACCTATATACACTGCTGCTGTGTATCATGTTCATCCAGAGACACAGAATTGCAGTGGTTGTGTGCTGAAGGAGGGGTTAGTTTACTCTCTCAGGGCTAATTAAAGGACTGCAGAGTTCCTGTTCCCTTTTTCCTTGAGCTGAAATACAGTAACACTTTCGCTCGAGCCTAATGCAGACTCCATGCTCCTAACTTCATAAGTCGCGGTTTCACTGATGTCTCTCAACCCTGCACAGTCATATGGAGAAATATTATATTAATCCACTTATCGGGGAAGAGCACATTCCGATAATCCTGGCTACTAAAAGAGGCTGCATTTCTAAACGACTGCAGCTCGACTGTTGCCCCGAGTCCCTGCGGCAACGTTTCCTGACGAAAATGAGTGAAGGAAAATAGCATTCAGGAGAGGGAGGCAGAGAAGGAGCGAAAGAGGACTGAGGAGTGGAGGTGCCTCCCCGAGATTGATCTGTGTGGCAGCAGATATTATGACATGCCGTGAAATTGAGACGCTTTACCTCCACAAAGGTGGTTTGAACCGTATGCTGTGTTTTATTTTCTCCTGTCTCCAGGGTGGTGTGGGTTGCTGTAAAGCGCAGTGTGAGTTCTCTGCCTACACTACAGGGCTACAGTAAATGTGTGTGTGTGTGTGTGTGTGTGTGTGTGTGTGTGTGGTTGGTATGTTGGTAGCAAAAACCTTGTTTATGATTATTTTGCATTTCTGTCATAGAGGTAGCATAAAATGCTTTATGTACATGATGTGTTTTCTATAACATAGCATTACAGTTTAAGGCCTGTAGTTAATTAGATTCTGCTGGTTGGGTCAGAGTAGAGTATTGTAATTGATTGTCTTTTGTAGAGAATTGATTAGCTCTAAACCTTGCTACACACCCTACAAGGTATTCAGTAATACTTGTACTACAACTTTTCTACTGGTTTTTTTTGTTCTATTTGATTCTGTTTCCGATTTTCCTTAATCCACTCAATCCTACATCAAGGCTTCGAAATTTGTTACAGACAGGCTACTTTATACTCCCATTGAAACAGCCAGGCAGAGGAATAAATCTGATTTCTAGACTGACTCACATGTACGAACATATAGTCATCAGCAAATAAACTGCTCTATTCTGGTAAACTGAGACCAAAAATCAAGTTTCAGATGAGGCAAACTTTATCAGGGGGATTAAACATATTTTTAATCATTAAACTGGAAACATGACAGATTTTGTTGTTGTCCATGAAATTAATGCAAAAAAGACAAACCTTACTAGATTTGGTGAGCTTTTAGACTGCTTGACATTATTATTATTATTATTATTATTATTATTATTATTATTATTATTATTATTATTACTGTTGTTGTTGTTATTATTATTATTATTATTATTATTATTATTATTATTATTATTAAATGTGCCTGTCAGAGCAGTGCACAAAAATTTTGGACTCCCAGAAATCCCAATTACCAACCAAGATGGCCACCCATGTGAGAATCTTCGTTTTCCACCCATTCTCAGTCACCAGAATTTCTGCTGTTTTCTTTCCACCAGCTTTAGTTACTAATTACTTTGTATTCATTCCACCTGTGTCTTATTTCCCAATGCCACTATTCCGTTAACTGTTTTAAACTCTTAATAAAAGTTAGTTATCTGTAACCATTTTCTTCCTTTCACAACTACTTACTAAACCATTTTCTGTAAACATGTGAATAGTTTGTGGTGCCATGATCGAATATGTCTATAGGAAATGGGTTGTAATTTTGTTATTTAGTAATCTATATAAACAAGTATTCTATTCTGAGAAAACTCGTCCTTCATTGTGTAACAACTTTCAACATGCAAATTCTCATGACAATTCAATAAATACGCAAACAAGCCTATAGCACAATCAGGCAGTTTCTAGCACGCAGCAGCTAACTTTCTGCTGAGTAAACAACCCTGCCTGTTCCATTTTATTTACAACCCTGTTCTGTGGATTTACAGCCAAATGTAGCATACATATATTACTGCACCAAATGTTTAACTACATGCTACTGATGACATGCTTTTATTTGTAATAAATAAGAAGCAACGGCTTAGTTGTGAATGTGAATCAGACTGTTAATGCGTCATTACACCATATAATTAACAGAATTAACTAAATGTCTAAGAAAAAACAATTAACTGTTAGACTCACCAAATTTATTTCCATCATAAAGATGAGGAATTAGTCAATATTAATGCCATGTCCTTGAGGCTAATGGATGCAAGTGAGCAGAAGACAAATACATTTGTTGTAAGTTGGATATTTTTACCCCTACAATACTAACATGAATCTAGAAGTTACTGTAATGTCATCATTAAGGAATATCCTGATATGCTATACTATATATCAGCTGCACTGGTTTATAAAAAGAATAAGAGGCTGCAACAGAGTTTGAATCCTGCCAGGTTCATTGCCAGGGGTATAAGTGGCTCTGTACTTAGTGTGGGAAAGACGGCATGACCGTTTCGCCTCTCCTACTACACAGACATTAGCCAGTGGCAGGCTTCTGTGCTCACGTGTCCATAAAAGAGGGCAGCTAGTGTCTTCTCCAAGTCTGTCATATAATGACAGTTCAGCTGACCAGACATTACATGATCAACAGCTTAAAAATTCTGTGGCATATGGTAATCCTTACTTTTCCTGGTTGGTAGCAATTGTTTGATAGGGAAGAGCAAGTGAGTAAAAATTGAGCAAAACTGACATGCAGTCAAACTGGAGATATGAAATTGCCCCGAGGTGTATACATGTGTATGTGTATGTGTATGTGTGTGAGTATGTGTGTGCTCTGCTATGCAGTGCCGACTTGTCCAGGGTGTTTCACTGCCTTCTGGTAGACTCCAGCACCTAAGCAGCTTAGATAATGAAAGATTAAATGGAGGAACGAATGAGTGAATGAATGATGTTTCGCATGTCCGCATTGGTGTTCTCAGGGTTCTCTGTTTTTTTTCCAGCTCACCAAAAAATACAGCTAAGTGTGTTGGCTAGAGCAATTTGGCATAGGCTTGAATGAATGGTTAATGTGTGCGTATGATGATCTGTGAATTGACATCCCATCTGGGTGAGTAGCCCAATGTTTTCATAATAGGTTCCAGGTTTGCGACGACTTGGAACAGGGTCAATCAGTTACAGAAAAAATAGTTATATATAATAATAATAATAATAATAATAATAATCAGATATTATTATTATTATTATTATTATTATTATTATTATTATTATTATAAGAAGTATAATTGCTATTAATTACCCAAATGTATATATATGGT
>JAOVVF010000032.1:6011309-6022926 GCA_028565595.1 Duopalatinus emarginatus | reverse complement strand
GAAAAGTGAACACACTTGCCCAGAGCGGGGGGACGGGGGGAAGGGGGGGGGGGGTAGGGGCAGCCGCAAACCATGGCGCCTGGGGAGCAGTTGGTGGAGTTAGGTGCCTTGCTCAAGGGCACCTCAGTTGTGTCTTGCCTTGTTTTGGAATCGAGACCGGTTCCAGAACCACTAGGCTGTGGCTGACTTACTGAGTTGTATGATATATATTTATATTTGCAATATGACATGCTTTGGGGACAAAAAAGGTCTTTCTTTGTTTGGGAGAAGAGAAAGTTGAGATGTTATGTTATCTAACCACACAGTAAGCCTCCCCGCCAGTTAAATATTCTCATTATATTCAGGCACAAGGCTATCTAATAGTATAAAAAAATGTTATTAGAGCCAAAAACAGGGGGAAACACTATAATGCCAGTCGTGGCATTGAAATGTCCTTATGGATTTCTCCAAGCCGCCTTTCCTAACTCTTTTACAATCAGCACATTTATCCCAGCATGCTTGGAAACAAGCCGCTCTCTTACCATTACCATACACATAACAGTTATGTATGCAAGCAAGTTACGATATCAGCATAAATAAAGACAGTCTTTTCCATTTACCAGTCCATTTTAGATTAAGTCAGTGACAAAATGGTTCAGTGGCTATGTTGAGATTTGCGGCAAAAACCTTTTAAGGAATGGGGGGTGGATTTTTCATTGCTAAGGCACAGCTGTGTAATTATCTAAAATGTCCTTAAACCGACATTTCGGAGAGGGTGTTCGGAATCGATTTAAATCTCATCGAGCCGAGAGAAAGCCCAAGAGTCACAGCACATTACAGGGCTTTTATGTGCACTTTGATTTCGCTTTGCGTGCACATAATTTGGTATCACACTGGAGCGGGAGGATGCCCAACTGTGACTGAAATGATCAGCCGTCCTGAAGGAGAGGGGGTGCAGGTTTAGTAGCTCTGATCCCTCCCATGTCTCATCGCTCCATCCTCTTTGCCCTGCAGCATCTCCAGAAGATGAGAGCAGGTCGCTGCAAGTACATGCCAAGCCCTGATGCTGCTCCTCATCAGACCTGCTTTCAGCACAGAGAAAGAAGCAGCAGCATGTGCTTTAAAAATCTGAAGCGTCCCTCTTCTTCTGGAATCAATTACTCAGAGAGAAGGACCTGAGGCTAAATGCTTTCAAAAAAATAAAGCACAAAAAAAAGGACAGCTGAAAAGCTCTTCGCCAATCTGTTTGTCTCACGTAAGCCTGAAAATTTGAATAATATTAATAATAAAATTGCACTGCTGATCAAGGACTGAGTGTCCTTACTAAAGGACAGGGATGGGGTGTATCTCTTAAAATGTTGGAAATCAGTCAGGAATTCATATGCATTTGGTTAATGGTTATCTAGTCAAGAGCTACTATTACAACAGTGCAATTCATTTGAATTGAAATTCATTTGAAAGAAGCCACAAAAAGTGCAACCATTAACTACCACTCATATTCTAGACTAATTTTTATTCATTTAATTATTCAGTTATTCTCTCAGAACTCAGACTACCATCGGTATGGAGTTTCATATAAAAGTGAACATGCAAGTAAACCACTCATTGACCACTGTGTTTGCACACAGAGGAATTTGACCTCAACATTCAACCCATCCGGGAATAAAACACACACTAGGGAGCACTGAGCGCACTTGCCGGAGCGGTGCACAACTCTATCCACAGCACCCAGGGAGCAGTTATGGGTTAGGTGTCTTACTGAAGGGCATTTCAGCTCTGGCTTGTCTGATGCAGGGATCAAACCAGTGACCTTTCAATCACAAGGCCAGTTCCCTAACCATAAGCCCATGGCTGCCATAGTGCTTTCCTCTGCAAAAGCATGCCTCCTGGTGAACTGGCTATACAAAATTGCCCAGTGCATTAGATATGTGTGAGTGTGTATATGTGTGTGTGTGTGTGTGTGAGAGAGAAAGTAAGTGGATTATTTATTTAGTTTTCAAAATGACCCATGTGAAAGAAACATAAAAAGACTTCTCCAATTCCATCACAACATGTTACAGTAACCATATATACTCAAGGTGCCTGGTATAATAGAAGCAGTACCATTAATCCATGTCACCCCTCTCTCACTCTCTTTCTCTCTCTCTCTCTCTTTGTGTGCGTGTGCATGTGTGTGTGTGCGTGTGTGTGTGTGTTATGATGCGTTATAGCAGTTACACTGTTATATACATGGGAAGCCATGGCCCAGTGGTTAGGAAACCGCTCTCGTGTCTGGAAGGTCATGGGTTTGATCCCTGCAAAAGGGCAAGATACGACTGAGGTGCCCTTGAGCAAGGCACCTAACTGCTCCCTGGGCACCGTGGTTTGGGGCTGCCCCCTGCTCCGGGCAAGTGTGTTTAATGCCCCCTAGTGTTCACTGGTGTGTGTCTTTCACTGCATGGATGGGTTAAATTTGGGGATAACATTTCTCTGTGTGCAAAACACGCTAGGCAAATAGTTCACTTTTACTATATACAGTACATAACACCATAGCATTTAACTTTTACTTCATCTGAGGACAAAGTCTAAACAATGTAGGGACAGTATGTGATCAAAGGAAAGAAGAATACACAAAAGAGACGACCGGACACGAAATGGACATGCCTGCTGAGTGCAGAGGGTAGAAACAGGAGAGTCATTCATGTATAAAACAGTGGGGAATGACACCGAGTGGAAGATGAGAGACAGATAGAGAGGGGCACTTGGGTCTTGGGAAGCCAGCTTGCTATCAAAGTGGCCATATCATCCTTGCTGAACAAAATGGAATAATGCTCTGCTCATTAGAGATAATGTCTTCCAGCAGCAATGTCTGCTCTATTACAAAGGATTCAAATAAAACATGGGTCCATTGGTTCTCCAAAGACAACATTAAAAGCACATTACTGCATTTTATTCTGTGGATGAATGTTTCCATCATTGCCTGTAAAGGTGGAATATAAATCTATCAACAACAGTTCTTTACATAAAGGCATTTGTTTATTACACCAACAGTTTCGATGTGGAAAAACAAAATACACCCTCTTTACATTAGTATTGTTTTAGGTGGCATGGTGGCGCCGCAGGCAGTGTGTGTGCTACACAGCTCCAGAAGTCTGGATGATAGTTGTGGATTCAATCCTTATTCTGCCCCCCTTCCTTTCTTTCTCTCTCTCTGTGAGGAGTTTAGCCTGTTCTCCCCATGTCCATGTACGCTTTATCACCAGGTGCTCCGGTTCTCTCCCACCTTTTGGAAAACACACATGGTCCGTGAATTGGATGTGCTAATTTGCCCCTAAGCATGACTGTATAAAATAATAGGCGTATGTATGTGGTTCCCTGCAATGGGTGTAATGGGTATTCCTGCCTTGCACCCAAGTGATTCCGGGTGGGCTCCGGGCATGCGGTGACCCTGACGGATTGAACGTAGAAGATAGTGACCGACCGACTGACTTAGTATCAGGACATAAAAAAGAAAAAAAAATCTGGTCCCTAGCAGATGTTAAAATGAGGTAAATACAAGCCATAGATTTTAAACTTTAATTTACATTTACGGCATTTGGCAGACGCTCTTATCCGGAGCGACTTACAAGGTTACTGCTATTACAGGAGGCCAACATAGTGTTAGGAGTCTTGCCCAAGGACCCTTATTGGTGTAGCACAGACTGGTTGTCCAGACTGGGAATCGAACCCAGGTCTCTCACATGGGAGCCAATGATGTCACCAATGTACCACACCAATTTAATGAAGCAATAGCATGTAGAACCACCCTTATCAACAATAGCTTGTAGCATGTAATCTTTGGCAGAATTTTGAGCGTTCATTCCTGCACCACTCTCCTAAGGTCCCACCACAGCATGTCAACTTGGTTGAGGTCTAGACTATGACCAAACCATTGCAACACCTTGATTCTTTTCTTTTTTAGCCATTCTATTGTAGATATGCTGGTATGCTAGGGATCATTATCCTTACTGTAAATTTCAAGTCAGCTGACACACTTTATTAACTTTACATTTTCATCGACTTTCATTTGGTTTTAATGTTTCATACCAAAAGTGCATTTACTCTTTTAATTAAGCCGTTTATCCTATTCGCCCAGCACCTATTGGGTAAAAGGTAAGGATACACCCTATACAAATCACCCTTCAACTGAAAGGCAAACAACCGAATATATAATAACGTATCAATAAAGTAATAAAGTATCTCCAATTTAGCTGTCTCAGACGTCTTTAAAATGTGAGAGGAAACCAATACAGACATGGCGTGAGCATTCAAAGTCCACACAGTAAGGACCTTAGCTACTTGGCCAGAAATCAAACCCACTGTGAGGTGACAGCACTACTGTGCCACCCTAAACAGTGCTCTGAACTATAAAAGTAGTTGCTATGATGCTCTAATTTAGTTCAACCTGGAATGACAACTAAAATGCATAACCTTTGACTCGGTTGTTATATCAACATATCAGCAATATTGACCAAATCAGTTCAAGTGCTGCTGTTGTATAAATGTTTAATAGTTAGTTCCAGTCAACTAATTTGATTGGACAAGCTGATATTTAGTTTAACTATATTCTGTCTGAAATCTCCCTTCCGTCACTCAATATATCTATATATATATATTATTTATAATGATCACATTCGCTACAATTTGTGCTGTAGTGAAATCAACATGGCTCAGCATACTGCTTGCGTGGAGTTCCACTTGTTTCCCCTGTGTTTGTGCAGGTTTATTCTGGGCTCTACAGCTTTTCTTCACTCCTCAAAAACATGACTATGTAAATTGGCTATGCTAAATTGCTTGTGTGTGCTAATGTGTGCTATAATTAGATGTAATTCCTCTTTAATGGATGAAAACGCTAATCTTTTTTGGCTAATTGCTATCACATATTGTTTTGTTGTTACTGGAAAATAAATGAATGTGTATGTAATATGTTGCTTTATCTCAGTTGTTTTCTCATACAACAGAATATCTGAAAGAATGGTCATCAGGGGATCTATATTTACTCCAAGTATAGACTCTCTATTGGCATTCCACAAGGCTGAGTGCTAGGTCCTCTTCAGTTTTCTCTATATTTCTGTTGCCTTGGTTAATCATATTCGGATAGAGGTTTACATACTATCACCGATGCTGATGACAGCCAACTCACACCCACACTTCCTTCCTTAGACACTCATATTTCTGCAAGGATTTCAGCATATCTAGCAGACATCTCATCACGAATGTCAGCTGATAATCTAAAACAAAATCCCAGGAAAACTGAGCTGCTGTACATGCCTGGGGATGCAACCTCAGGTCAAGATCATGTAATCGCCCTGGACATTTCTCAGATCTCATCATCTTTCACTACATACAGCCGTGAGGTAACCATAGACAAACAGCTCTCCTTCTCGCCTTCAGCATCACTAAACTAGACCTCTAGTCATCCAGCAAATTCTTCCACAGAATCCGCTGGGGTGCTGTTTCAGTCATCTCATTTCAAAACTGGACTACTGCAACTGGCAGGTCTGCCTCTGTGTTCCATGAGGTTTCTGCACCTCATCCGGAATGCAGCTGATTTGCTTTCAATATCCGCAAGTTCACCCACACCAAACAATTACCGCTTTACTGACTACTACACTTTACTGATTACTACACTGGCTTTCTGTAGCTGAATATATCTAATTTAAAAGACAGATGCTTTGCTTGCAACCACTGCACTCCCTCTGAACCATACTATCTCTTAGGGTACAAAGAAGACGTGCATCAAGGATTTGGTGCCACACGTGGGATTGTAAGATAATGCTTTGGTACCTCAAGAGACATTAAGAGGTCTTGTCATATCCATGCCTCAAAGACCTATTTGGCAGATAGTGATCCAGATGGAGACACAAGCTGTTGGGAAGGGAGAAACCTGTAAGCCCAGGTAACCACATAGCAGCCACAACTTGTGTCTAAGGTTTTGGTGAGTCGGCTTGATGATACATGAGCAGGTTTATCAATGACAGCAGTTAAAGACACGAGACACTTAGAATGAACTTGGCACACAACGCTGTCTAGACACATCCAGTTAACCCACAAACTAAACAGTGAAACTAAGGAGCTTAAGTACATGGACCTAAAAACAAGAAAAACTAGTTTAACGACACAGGTGAAAAGCATAAACGCAATTAACACAAAACCGAGGCTGAGCATGAAGGGGAGCAGGGGTGCCTTATGTGAGTATTGTAATCCTTACACCATTTGTCAAACCGTTTTAATTTTACATGGATGCTGGGTTACGTGGTTACGTTTGAGACCCCCTCTGTGTTTGCATGTCTATATATATATAGACGATTTGATTTCCTCCGGTTGCTGTTGTTCCTGGGACTACAGTTTTTATCTTGATCCAGGAGAGACATCAGTTTTGTCCAATCAAATTTAGCATCTCTCTATGATGTAATTTCAAGTGCGACTATGAAAAAGAACTGTGCAGATACATATGCACATCATGTCCCTTGCGGAAGTTAAGACCACATACTATATATCTTCATAAAGACATAAGACTGCACAACAGAAAAATTACCTGCCGCGACACGATAACGACATGATCGACAAATGTTCTGCGCTTTTTGCTTGTTGTTGTGCTTGAAATGACATTAAGAAGAGTACTTAAAGCTGGACGGTTTGCTCCTGGAACAACGGCAACCCAAGGAAATCAGATTGTGTGTGTGTGTGTGTGTGTGTGTGTGTGTATATACACGTACATATAGTGTAATCTGAAGTGTACATAAGAAAAGGGTACAGATTGTTGGTGGCTCCATAATGGTATGTGGTTTATTTAGCAGGCATTCCATTTAATCGCTGGTCCATCTATAAACGTCTTTCTGTGTGCGTCCTTTCTGATGACACCAGCTCATGTCCTACATGCAATCTTATAAGTTTGCACAGCTACACGCGTGTTATTGTTGAGTTTGGGGTTTTGCCATTCCGACCCAAGTCACCAAATCTCAGTGTTATTGAACAAATCTGGAAAGCCGTGCAAAATCCTACACCTTGGAATTACAATGGAATTGTGGAGTGCTCTGCAGGAAGTATGGTGTTAATTGCCTACTGAATATTTCCACAAATGTGTGGAGTCCATGCCCCACGTAGGACCTACTCAGTATTAGACTGGTGCACTATTTTTTATTTTTTTATTTTTCCCTGGTTCTTCAGTGTATATTCAATATATAACATGGTCATTTTTTTAAGTAGAACTGTAGTTAACCAACTAGATTAGCTTAATTTTTTTTATTTATTACCCTCAACTGAGAGATAAAATTGGGGCTGGTGAGGCAGTGACTGTTTCTACTATAGCTGCTTTATTGTAAGTGATAATAGAAAGCTGGATGTAAAGTACAATAATGGAAAGTTCATTGTAATTATTAATAAGTATCTGAGGTACTAGGAATTAAACACTCAGCATTTCATAAGTTTACACCATTCCGTCTCTGATCATTTAACTGTAACGGCACAGACTCACTTAGCGCTGTAGATACTGTTGGTTAAGCAGACCTTAATATTTAGATTGAAAGGAAATCGTGATAGGATCAATACTTGAATACAGAAGAAAGTTGTTCCTCTAGATGATACATAGCTTTTTCTAAGTCTTCTCTCTGATAAATCGATGCATGTTGCTAAAGATAAGTAATCGTTTTGCCCTCTTGCTCATATGGAAAAATATGCTGGTATATCACAGAGACTCGGGAGCTCTGGATATCTCTTTATCATCACCCAGACTTGAGAATAACTTCATACCTGAAAGAGCCAAGTCTCGGCTCTCAGATTGGATGGGCTGTATCAGAGCGGTGCGTGCACGTCTGTGGAGGCGGCGTGTGTATGCCTGTGTGTACGTGTATGAGAACTGGTTTAAATGCCTCGGTGTCCTGTCTGGTGCCAACTCCTTATAATGCACTTTTTATAGGCAGCCTGTGAGTTCCTGTGCATGGTGAGCCGCTTTACTGAATATCAATGACATCCCTCTGAGGCAGTGCAGTAAGGGAATGTGGCCTGAACTGGCCTGGCTCATGTAGTCAGAGATACTGTGTGGGTTTCAGAATAAAAGTGGAATGGGTGTGTGTGCGTCTGCTGAGGTTGTTATTTGTCTGGTCTATATAGTATTTATGCAGGTTTATATTATAAGGCAGGTACAAGAGTAGTGTATTACACTTTATACTGTCGGCCTGTTTCTTTTTCTTCCTGTATACTACATGTAGAGATTTCCCAGTTAAGTATCATAGGTGTCCTTTCCTTTTTATTAAACTTACATATCTGTAAATTATTTCTTTAGTGTATCTCTGACGGTTCCTGATGCCGATGCATAGGGCCATAATGGTACAAGATACCGCTTTGTTCAATACAAGGCTCTCAATTCAGCATGTCAGCATATCAAACAATACATTCTACACTCCGCATAATAAAGTAGACTATATTACGTGAGGTGCATAGGAGCATTTAAACTCAATCAAGCCCACACACCCTTCTCTGAGAAAGTAGCTACAGGCACTAAAAAAACCTGCTTCTAAGCATGCTGGGGTTTTTTTCCTCAAAAAGTAAATACACTAGTACTAGTCTGGTGTATGGGAGCACTTTGGCTTCCCATTGAGACCCTGAATGCCAGTGAGTGACTAGTGGAAAGCATCATTCTAGTGTGCTGAATCTGTGAAATGTGTGTACAATACACTGGTGCTTATGGTAAATATACACTGATATGAGTCATACAGGGTTCACTCCTGGGTAAAGAAATCACCATGGTGATTGGGAAGTTCATATTCGGTTGTGGAGACTGCGAGATTCAAAAACGTGTCTCGAGCTACACCACTGACAGTACAGCTAGATAACAGCAGAATAAGAAAAAGCCCCATTCTTCAGACATGCCCCCTTTTGTGACTCACTGCAGTTTTTCATGTTCATGCATTCCAAATCCACAGCTGTTGTGTTGTTATTTGCTGCTACGAGTCTGAACGGATCACACAACCATGGTCAATATTAAGTTATAAATAGATATAAAAGCATATTCAGACAAGGCTTCGAAATATTCTCTTGTATATACTGCAGTACACCGCTTGTGTCCATGCCACCAAGACTCTGTGCACCAGTAATTCAGAGATGTGTCAATGTGCAGGAGACGAGGGCCAGCCAAGCCTACAGGAAGTGAATTATATCCTTTCAGTTAAGTCTGGCCATCTCTGCAGCACTGAGCTGCAAACTCTGAAGACTCTAGTCACGCTGAGCTGCAGTACAGACCAGGATCGACTAGCTTGTCGAACCTATCAGGATCAAGCATGTGGGAGGAACAGCTCTTATTAAGCTCGCTCTCTCTCACACACACACTCACCATAATTTACTTGCTTTTTCCATAGCTCAGACATGAAAATGTCCATCATCTGCAACATATTGTAACACTGTTATTCTCGTTTGAGTCATGCAACACACTGTAACACAGGTGTAGCATATGTGGAGTTAAAGCTTTTTTTATTTAATTGTATTTCTATTGCACATGCATTAGTGTAATTGTATTTTTTATTTTTTTTTATTATTGCATACTTGTCTACACTGCAACAGGAACCAGATTAGAAAATTTGGTAATGCTTTACTTGAAGGGGTATGTACATTGGATATTCATGAGCTACTCATAGACCTTTGCATAAATGTTTCATAATGTAAGGTTGGATTATTTATTAAAGGTTTATATCAAATCGTGTGTGGTGACATTAGAGGAGCTCTGCTGCCAGAAGATTGTTGTAAATGTTACGGTAAATCTTATATTATACCAAAGATAGTTCCGATCTTGCAATCTGAACGCTGGGAGAGGTTCCATGAGTGCCACTATCACATGATAATGGCACTGAGACCGAAGCTCTCCAAATATCACTCTGCCACATACACCTGTAACCCTAGCTAAAGACCGCAGCCATAAACAAACAAACAACATCTGCCTAAGTGTATTATAGCGAGTTCATAAATTCTATTTTATGAATGGATGCATTCGTGTTTATCATCTATAATGCTTCTGGACTGTTATAGTCTGATGTTACAGTAGCGGGCCATTTACATATAACTATAACGCTAACATTGTGCCTGCTATCATCGCTTGTCCCCCAGTATCAGCGGATTCTCTCTCTCTCTCTCTCTTAGCCAATCGCTGAGACAGTGGTTAAATATCACTAACAGGATTGTATTAATGCATGTACAAAACTGCATGGAACACAAAGCTTATTTTCGTTCTGTGATGGAAAATTTTTCTCAGTGTAAAAGTTAACTTAGCGGTTAGCTTTCTTTGCTTGGGTGTTTACCTTGTGTGGGATTAAATAAATAAATAAATAAATAAATACACCTAAAAAACCTTAACTGTGGTGAGTAAACCGCTTTCAGTTATTTATGGTTAGCTTAGATTGCCATTGCCAATGCTTTAGTTTGAGGTGGCCAATAATAAGGGTACTTTCGCTTTCCGTTTGATGGAACTATTTGACCTCAGAGACAGTTGATAAACAAACAGATTTTTATCCTAAAACCTATCAATAAACGCTAATAATGAAACTGCAGTATAATCACAATAATACACTTGAAGTTCGTGCTATATTGTAAAAAAAATGGCACTGGTGTACTGATCTATGACCGCAGCACACCAGTGAAAATATCTCACGATATAGCATTCCTTCTTGTGCATTATTGCTTAAGTAGGTTTTTAATAGAGTTCTGGTATTTTTCAGTTGCAGGATTTTTTCCTGAAGGTGTTTTTGGTTTTTCTATGGTTTCCTGGTAATGTGTTTTTTTTGTATCTATAACATTACTTTTTGGTTACATGTTTTAGATTAATAAATGTCCTCTTAATGTACATTCTCCTAACCAATGCAATACAAGCAATCTTACAAAAACTGCTGACAACTTTAGGCATACAAGTACTTACTTTTCTAAATGTTCTTGTAAAACTAACCTTAGGAGAACCACAGTCTAATGCTAAATTAACATATTGGTTTTGCTGAATGACCACTGAACAACAGATCAAACTGGGTAATACAGCAAAAAACTAGAACATACATAAGCAGTAAAGTAACAGCCCCATTATACGACTGAATATCCCTTTGAGATCCATGCAACCTATTCAGTTTCCAAATCCTATCCTTATAGGCATCTTATGGTAAACTGCTTATTTCAGACATATATTCCATTTGACGATTGTGTAGTGAGCAGGGTGCCTTTGAGCAGAACGCCTTTTACATTATAGAAAGTAAATTACTGGCTCCTGTTCCTAAGCTAGAGTCATGTTGTCTGCAAATTTGACTCCCACCGATGTAGATTGAAGTTAGCCACATGGTGTCAAGGAAACTACAGGGAATAATGGCCTCTTTCCCCAGTACTCTGTCCAAAGCTACTTTAAATGCTGATAGCCTTTTTTTGTGCACCAGTAGAAACCCTATACACACGGTGTAAGGTTTCAGACAGGGACCCAAATGCAGATAAGAGTATTGGTATTTATTAGGCAATCAAAATACAACAAAATTAATCCCAGTACTCAGTCCATTGATATCAACAAAAAGGTTCCAAAATGATTCAGGTACACTCAGATACACAAGTCCATAAACATACAAAATCCACAGAGGTTCCAGAACAGGTGTTTAGGTAG
>JAOVVF010000032.1:5966716-5977683 GCA_028565595.1 Duopalatinus emarginatus | reverse complement strand
GTACAACTGTTCATCATTCGCAATTAAAATGTCTACTCATTTCCTCCACTGCAAAACATTTTTCAAAGTTCACTTGTTTTAAATAGATGTTTAATCTTGGCATATAAATAGATGTATTAATCGTCTCCATGTCATAACATGTCCTGCATAATCGGGGTATTATTTTTCTCTGAGTATTGGGCTTAATGAGGTTATTGTGCAGAAAATGTTGCCAGTGGTAACAAACATTCAGACGGGCCCCAAGGATTCAATTACAAATTAATATGTGCTAAATGTTCTAGCATTTATTTTTAGATAGATCATGGTTATTGGGTTAACACTGCACTGACACTGCAGCTCATTTGCTTTCTGCTGGGCTGCTAAGGGAAATTATATCAGTCCAAATCTAGCAGTCATGCATGAACTTTATGATTAGCTTGAATGATTGTTGGTTTGCCAGCATGTTTCATAACAGTGATTGGTTTAATGAGATTGACAGTTAACAGAGTTGCCTGTTTATCCATGACTAGACTAGGCTTGTATAACATTTTAACTTAATTATTTGGCACAATGACCAAGTAGACAAGCAGGTAGTATTTCCATAACTGCTGATCTCCTGGGATTTTCACATATATCAGTCTCTCAAGTTTACTGCTGAAACAAAATAATAAATAAATACATTTAAATAAAACATAAAGAAAAAAAAAGTGAGAGGCAGACAGAAACACAGTGCTGATGGAGAAAAGGCAGGAAAAGGCAGGAGTAACTCAAAAAAACACCCTTTACAGTTGTAGTGAGCAGGAATTGTTGGAGAATGCACATGTGGACAGATGTAGGTAGATGGGCTACAACAGTAAATCATATCAGATTACACTTCAGCTAGCCAAGAACGGAAAGTTGAGACTGCAATGGGCACAGACTGACAAAAAAATAAAATAAATTAATAATAATAAAAAAAAAAAAAAAATAAGGTTATATTAACCCTGGAAAAAGCATCCTGGTCTGAATAATTTCTGTTGAATCACACAGGTGACCAGGTCAGAATTTGACACCAACAGCATACATCCATGGACCATTCTACCTTGTGTCAAAAGTCCAGGCTGATGGAAGTGCTGTATTGGTCTGGGGTCAAATTGTGATGTTTAGATAACTGTGATGTCTAGAATCTGCAAAACTGCAGGTTCTGTGGCATGTTCCTGGTATACAGTTTTTAATACCTACCAAACATGGTCCAAGGAAGGACAACCAATTAACCAGCATCAGGGTCATGGAAGCCCCAGGCTCACTGATGTATATAAAAATTGAACTGATATTTTTGCTCCCTGTGAAGTGGAATTGACTTTTGCATTTGTCAGACACAAGAGTGAACACACACTATGGGGCAGCAAGCACACACGCCCCGAGAGGTGGGTAGTCCCTATCTGCAGCACCCAGGGAGCAGATGGGGTATGGTGCCTTCCTCAAGGGCACTTCAGTCGAGTCTTGTCAGTTACGAGGATCGAACAAGGGACCTTCTGCTTTGAATCTAAGGCTTCCCTAAGGAGTAAATGCTAGCCTGTCTTATCTATTGTCACAGAAGAGTCACAGAAGGATCTGTAGCTAACATCTTGGTGCCAGATACCACAAAACACCTCTTTTTGGTGGTCAACTGATCAGAGCTGTTTTGAAGGCTATTTAGGTAGGTGGTTTAGTGCTGGGGCTGATTAGTATATAAGCACACACAAAAAACATTTGTTTAACTTTGGTAATAAAATAGTCTGGTTTGTTTAAATGTCTTGAACATAAAGAAAATAAAACCGTTTTCCTCATTGGGGACAGCAGTGAAGGCAAAAAAAAAATGTCAGATATTCCTGTCCCCCCCCCCCCCCCCCCCCCCCCCCCCTCTCTCTCTCTCTGTGTGTGTGTGTGTGTGTGTGTGTCCTTCTAACGTCCCTACATTTACACCACATTTTAGGAGTAAAATGGGATAAAGGTAAGGATAAATAGTTAAAAGCAATGCAACACATAAGTCATTTTTTTTTCTTTCCTTTAAACAATTTTGTCCTTTGCAAATCTACAATGACCATTTTTCAACATGCTGGTCAATATTGAACAAACCTGGTTTCTTAGCTATTAAAACTTGGTCTACTTCAGAGTCCTGATTTTGTCCACCCGGTGTACATTTATGAGCAAGCGCTGGCGTATAAAATCAGGGCATCTCATATGGCTGGTCTCTTGTGTAACACATAATGTAATACGTGCACCAAGGCAAGACTGCTATAACTGCATCACATGAAATTAAACATGTTTCATTTTCTCTGAAATGAAATTTGAAAGACTTTTTCATTTGTCTTGTCTGTCAGAGCACATCACTCTATCCATCTAAAACTGCTCCGTCTTGAAATCTATTGGAGGGGATTCTGCCTATTGTGTTTTGTTTTTTTTTTCTTAAATGTACAAAAACAATCTTTTTCAATTGCTAGTGGCATAGAAAAGGAGCAACATTGGTACATTGAGAAAAAAAAGAAATCTCTATAAGATAAATACAGAGAAAAAAAGACCAACAAAGATTGAATTTCTGCCTGAATACAAAAGTGGGAAAGCAAAATGAAGGTGATTTAAATCTTTGTCCTGTAAATACTTTAACCTTTACATGCGTATTTCATATTATTCATATTAACTATAAAATGCTTTGAAATGCTACCAGTCCCACGTCTTTTGCCTGGCATTAATAAAATATAATTATTGCAGTTAATTTAATTTACTTTTTGCATATATTGTGCATCAATAATCCCGGGCATGATGAGTTCTTAGCCAATCACTTGAATCCTATTCAAGCCTCATTAAATTAATGAACTTCAATTATTAGGAACCAATATACCTGCTAATGGTTATGCCAATGTATCATGCATATTTAAGCATCACTGAAATGACAGTATATAACTCTGGGTGTAATTGAATAAAACATGAGATGTCCTATTTTTGTATTTTACCTACAGTACGTCTCTGTCAGTGGCCAGCTCATGAAAAAATATCAAATCTGATAGCTGTCCTGGCCAAGATGGCGGTCAGAGTGTGCATGCCAAATAGAGAAAAAGACCACCCTGGCCCGACCTAGACACTTCATTAACTGATAAACATCTGTTGTGTGCTCCTCTCCACCCTACTCCATCTCGCTCCTCATGATTATCTATCAGACCGCCGAAAACCAACATATCAGACCGCGAAAGAAGGAAGAAAAAGCAATTCTCAAATCTGTCAGGATAATTGTGCCAGTGATAAGTTTCCTATGGAGAGGCCATCAAATAGTGGCCTTCTTCCTCAGCACGCACATCCTTAAAGTGAGCCCCTTGCTGCAGTAATGTTGACATGGAAAGTCAATAATGGTAAGTCAATTAGCATCATAAAAAAAGCCAAAGAAGAATGCGAGCGAAAAGATAAGCCTAATGACACAAGCTGATGTCGCACAGGACAATAGAAGCACACGCACACAGTCTATGCCCATTAAAGGTCTGACAGAACCGTCAAATTAAGCCTATTCGCAACCAAATTAGAATCTCTGTTCATGTGCTATTGAATTTCTGGGTCCACTTCACCTTTTTGTGTCTGACATGCATTGTAATGATGGGTGTCAAACAAGTACAGGTGCTTCCCATACTATCAAGACTGGATGGCTCATCTCGAGAAGAAAGAAATGGTCATGGTTTAAGGGCGATTGCACTTAAAATGGATGGATTGCACTAGGCAAATGTCATGTCCTTTCATGGAGGGTACGTGCACATGTCACTCAAACATTTAGACTTAGGGCAAGACACTACAGGAAGGAATGCAGAGGACATTTTGGTAATGTGAATCTGTAGTAATAAAAATACCAATACAAATGGATCAACATTGATGAATCTTTGTCCACTTGGCACAAACACATCATGTCATATATATCTGAAAAGCTTGTCAGCTGATATTAATGTCCATCCATGTGTCATTATATATATATATATACATACACACACACACATCTTAGTTTTCTTTAGAAACCATATAAACCAGGGTGGCAAGACATGATCACATGATGAGATGCATTTGTGAAATTTGACATAATGGACAATAATACTGCTATTTTCCCATAATGGTCATCATTGTTGGATTTATATTACATTTTTTCCCCAAAACTGGCACATTGCTCATAACATTCTCTTCTCACATGATTTCCCATCAAACCCGACTGTAAAAGGCTTTTTCTTCCCTCTTTTCAAATAGAAATTAAAAATTTTACTTAAAAAAATTACAGTCAACTAGCAAAAACAAATTGTGATGATATTTGTGTTATTTTTTTTTTTTTAATGATCCTAGTCACCTTCAGTGTCTTGCTCTAAACTGAAAAGAACTCTCCAGTAATTAAATGAAAACTACTTCCCAGGGTTTGGTCCATTGTTTCTAGGGTAGAGAGAATGTAAAATCAACTTATGCAGAACAAATCCTTGTGGTACTCCAGATTAAATTTACAAGCCTCATCGAATACAGACACTAGGCTGTACTGTTTTCTTCCAAATAACGTAGAAATTGTAAAGCTGGTTAATTAGGCCGGCGTGTTGCTGTTTCTGTGTGATGTGTGTGATGCAGCACTATATGTGGGGTGTAAATGCTATCGCCCAAGTGTCCTGGGAGGGCAGTAAATTGCTGCGTGTGTGTGTGTGTGTGTGTGTGCGTGTGTATATGTGTGCCTGCTAATGTTGGGTTACTGCAGCTCAGCTTTGGAAGACATTCTGTCCCTGATTACAGACTGCACCCTCTCCCCCTTCCCATCCATGCTAAAAATGTACAGCGTAATAGCACTTTAGCACCCATTCAAGCCTAAAACAGACTCTACTTTGCATGGCATCAGAAGAAATGTTTTAATATTCGGCATATACAGAGAGTCAACATAGAACGTTGTAAAGAATCTGCCTGAAATGCCGAGGCAGCATAATATGAACGTAAGCCACTATAATCATATTAAAGGTCACTCACTAAAGAAAAAAACAAAACAAAACAAATAAATAAAAGAAAAGAAAAAACAAATAGCCCAAGGAGGCATTCAAAATGTTCTAGAGCAATAGAAGTTTTGCTGTTGAAAAAGAAGTATATGCATTGTTGAGTTTACAAGACTACACTGTAAAAGGGAGTCATAAAACGGCACTGAATGTAATTCACATACACTTTCTTGATGTAACACACACATGCACTCCATACCTAATTTTTCTATGTGCACAGGTTAACAAGATCAATAATGGATGATATTAAAAGCCGCACTTAACCTTATTAGTCCAGTGCTTCAAATGGAGTTGTGTTACCTGAGCTCTAAGTGCCATAATGAGGGAGGGGAAGTAGAATCCGGGCAAACGTCTGTCTATCACATTGTATTTATTGTTGCAGAAAAGCAGACTACATTCCTTTTCTTTTTTTTTTTATGTCAGTGCTGCACCTTTGTGTCATGAACATAGTATTCCTTTTTTATTACTCGGGACCGTATGTTATCTCAGATATGTCAAAGATTCGAATCATCCCAGCAGGCCTTTTTTTTTTTTTTTTTTTTTTGTCTTTTTTTTTTTTTGCCACAGAAGACGGATCAGCAAAATGTGGCATGAAAATTCTGTGCACTGGACCTGCAGACGCAAGCCTGGCACATTTCCCAAAAATGACAGAGAGAGGGTTTAGTCTTTGCTGCTTCCATTACAATTCTCAAACTTCTACCACTGTGTACAGACATGGGGGAAAAAAGGCAAGAGCAAAGAGTTATCTTTAGAGAAATACAAACCAAATGTTTTATTGTTGTAACCTCTGAAGACTCCTCATAAAAATAGTGTTGCTTAAAATAAGGACAAATGAAATCCACTGTTCGAATGATCACCATTGAGGACAGCCTAGAATCCACACATTCTTTTATATACCCTTTCTCGACAAAGAAACAAACCAAAAAAAAAGTCGTAAGCAGTCATGATAATGTTAACAGCTTGCAACAAACCATCGTGACATTGCAACTATCTCTGCAGCGTTGCAAATAAACGTCCTGTTCAGCCCTTACTCTACTAATCTGAGGCAACTGTTGTAACGTTTTTTGAACTATATTTTAGCCCTAAAAGCCGCTCAAGTCTTAAGAAAGCATTTGGGATCTTTAAAGAATTGGTACCAGTAACAAAGAGGGTGATGGTCAGAGCTACTCTTGGTAAATTTGTCAAATCCAAAAGAGAAAAAAAAAACCCTCAAGAGGCTTAAGGGGAACCGAGGTTAGGGGGGTGGGGTTGGGGGGGAAGCAGGGATCAGATTACCTCACTGCTCTTTGCTGAGACACAGGTTCAATACAAAACGAAACAAAGTGCATAGAAAAATTCCCAGTATTGAATGAAGAATCAATGTTCATTTGTATCTAGGTACACTTATGAAAACACGGTAGGTGTTTGTTCAGCACTGGGGATTTTCCTTAAATATGAAGTTAAACTGCAAAAGCACTCACCAAAAAAAAGCACATAAGAGACCAAAACCATTTGGCTGATAGCTACTGAGACTCAGCAGAACTTTTTTTTTTCTTTTTTTTTTCTGTCTTTTTTTTTCTTTTTTTTTTTTTTTTGCAACTATGTCTTGCATTGTTTTGTCGTATGATCCTCCAACCCAAATTTCATGTATAACATTTGGCACATTACAAATTCTTGGTGCTCTTACAAGAGAAACTTGTAAATATTATTCTGGGGACAGTTATGTAGAAATGTTACTGGGTTATATCTAGCATGGTCTAAAAACCACAGACTTCTCAAACAAATCTGTTTGCATCTGCAGTGTAATGTCATTATCTTCATTTTTCCCATCTTAAATAGAAGTTATACATTAGAAAATAGTTTTAAATTCATTTTTCCTTTTTTTTATATATATAATCTGCTTCTCTTATCACCCCATAGTGGATTAATTTATATATTTATATTCATATATTTATATATAAGCATGTACAAGAAAAACAGTCTCATTTTTGCACTGGGTACAAAAGTAACCGCTGTCTTTCCTTTGTGCATTCTATTGCATGTTTTCATAAGGAACAGAAAAAAAGGGTAGAAGGACGAGAAGGTTATGGGAATGTTAGATCTGGGTTTCCTGTACCTTCTCCTTGGTGTGAGTTTTAATCAAGAAGGGTTCTGTGATGGTGCTGATGGTTGTGGGCCGAGAGCGATGTAGAGAATTGGTAATGCTGTTCTCTGTCCAGGGAGCAGAGTGTGCTGGTTTGTAGGTGCTGTAGCCCGATTTATAGGCGTTGTTACGATCTCTCAGGTTTGCAAGCACCATCGCACCCTCTCCTGGTACAGTTGTTCCCGATGTGGTAGAAGGAACGTTCTCCTCCATCTGAATGATCTCTATAGTCCTGGCAGCTGCCACCGTGCTTTTCTGTTGGTGTTGCTTACGGAGCTTGTAGAACGCAATCAGCATGATTGCAGAGAGCAGCGTGACGGCAACGAAGCAGCCAATGATGATCTTTGTGGTCTTCATCGCCTCGTCTATGGTGGGAGGTGGGCTCACTGTTCCTTGGATGGTTGGCACACTGACCTGTCTCGGTGTCTGCAGTAGCACAGTTGGAGTTGAGATAAACACAGGCTGGAAGACGGAGGGTGAGGCCGTGACCGTCTTCGGTTTAACCACCTCCTCTGACGTCGACTCCACTATTTCCACAGTGACTGTGGTGAAATAGCTTAGGTGCTCAGAGGTGTTCAGCTCAGCTGCGCTCACATTCAGGTAAGCCGATGCATTGGAGTTTCCAGCCATATTTGTCACCATGCAGGTGTACACACCTGTGTCAGATGGCAGAACATTGGAGAAATTTAGAGTTCCATCATTGAGAACGTATATCCTTGGATGATTTGAGCCATGGGTCAGAACTGTTCCATTGGGTAGCAGCCATCTGACAGATGACATGGGAGCTGTGCGACACTTGAACTCAGCCACTCGCTCTGCAGATATGTTAAGGTCCCGTGGAGCATCTAGAATGAAAGGAGCAGAGCACTGAAACGTAGTCTGGTCCACCTCCACTAGGTAGCGTCCTCGTAAATGGGCAGGGCTATGGCAGCGGCCACAACACGTGGAGTTGGTAGGGATGTACTCTCTTAGCCACCATGCCAGCCACACCACATCACAGTCACACCGCCATGGGTTATGGTGCAAGTGCAGCTCTACCAGGTAACTCAAGGGTGCAAAAAGGTCATGGGGCAAAGAGCTAAGGTTATTATGGGCCAGGTTGAGTTCAACCAAGGCTGTGACATCATCAAATGCATTTCTCTCCATGTTGGTGATTTTGGAGTTCATAATCCAGAGTTTTTTCAGGGATTTCAGACCCCTAAAGGATCCAGGTTTGATGTCCGGAAAGTAGTTTTCTGACATCTCTAGTTCCTCCAGCCCCACCAACGGGGAGAGGACAGGCATCTCCCGCAGATTACACATTCCAAGGTTTAGGTATTTCAAGTTGTATAATCCTTCGAAAGCACCCTCAGAGATATACTCCAGTTTTTTCAGTTCTCCTAAATCCAGTCGCATGAGGGAGGGGACACGGTTGAATGCATAAGATGGTATGCTTTCAATAGGGTTGTTCCTGAGCCATAATTCCCGCAGCTTAGACAAGTACTCAAAAGCGCCACTTGGGATTACAGTCAACCGGTTGTCAAAGAGCTCCAGGGTGTTAAGATTGGTGAGACCATTGAAGGCCCCCACCTCAATCTGCCGGATGGAGTTCCTGCCAAGCTGCAGCACTTCCAGATGGTGGAGGTGTCGAAAGGTGTCAGCATGGATTATCTCGATGCTGTTCTCCATGAGGTTGAGGTGCCGTGTATTAGTGGGGATGCCAGGAGGCACTCGGACCAGGCTACGCCTGGTACACACCACCTTGCTGAACTGGTTACCGCAGGAGCATACAGCTGGGCAGTTCTGCGGTCCGGTGGGGGTGGCGCACACACTCCACGCTCGCACCATGAGGTAGACTGCACAGAGCAGGGCTGCGTTCCAGTGCACAGTTACCTGCCACAAGAGACTCATGATGTGGCGCATTCATAATTCAACATCATGTGGGGATTCGGCTCGGGAACGGATAACAGTGGCCCTACCCTGGCTTGAGCAAGACACTGCTTCTGCTTTCCATCGACAGTGCAGGATGGTACTGTGTTATGGCCGTTAAAGAAGAAGACACAGAGAGGGGAGGGGAAGAGAAACGGCAAATGATTACAGAATTAACAACTACTGTAGAATAAGAAAAAGAAGGAGAAATAAGTTTAAACAGCATATACTTACATCATTAATTCTCCTTGGAATGTCCCTTTTTAATTTGCATAACACGGACAATGCTCAACAAGATCTCTACAACATTTTCAAAAACAACCAAAAAAAGTAAACTGGACTGTGAATAGATGTGCCAAAATGGCTCCTTTGAATTCCAGAGGGATGCAGCGTTTAAAGAAACTGATTCAAGAGGTAAGGCCCATTGAGCTAAGCAGGTGCACGGATCCAGTCAGATTGAAAAAGATCTCCTCTCAGCTCCCCCATTGATTGTCCTTGGAAGCCGACGCTGCATACAGCTGAACATTTTTCACAAGACTCCATTTTCAAACTGCAAGTAGCGCAGAAAAAAAGAAGAAGCAAAAAGCAATAGTGTTGGGACTGAAACCCCAAGTCTTTTACAAATTTTTTTCCTTCCTGCCTGTTAGAGACTAACACGCTGTTGTTCACCCCCCATCGACACTTGTCCTGTCGATTAGCAGTTCACTGATGAATACAAAAAAACCCAACAGACGCACATTGCGGTCATTCCGTCTCGCTTTTTTTTCAACTCGCTATTCTCCTGCTCGTTGCCGTAGCAGCTGCAGACTGCCGCGTGCACAGTTAGCAATAATCCGTCAGTTTCTCTGGAGGGGGGCTCGGGGGTGGTGGTGCGCAAGCAGGAAGGGGGAGGAAGGGGGGCAGCAGCATCGCAGCAGTGAAGCTCTCTCTAGTGATTGTGTGTTCTTGCTCTCTCTCTCTTCCTCATGCTCTCGCTCACTCACTCACTTCAGTGTCAGAAAAAGGAGGAATTGATCTTGCTGCGCGGCGTGCTGTCGATTTCAGAGTGCTTGTCTCGAATAGGATTTCGTAGTTCTTCACCCCCTGGTAAAGATCTTGCGGTATTCTTTTATTCCTGCTTCTTGAGGTAGTAAGTTGTGGCAGTTTGCCTGCACTGCCCGTGAGGCTGTGGACTGCCTGGTGGTCTGCAGGAAAGAGAGAGTGTATGTGTGCGAGTGTGTGTGTGAGTGTGTGTGTGTGTGTGTGTGTGTGTGTGTGAGAGAGAGAGAGAGAGAGAACGAGGCACAGAGAGATTCACGCACACGCACCCGGAGGAGAAGACTGTCCACGGTGACAGTGGTGGCAGCAGCGGTCCTCACCGTGTCCCAGGCATTCAGGATCCTCTCGCTCTTTTTCCCTTTATGTGACGGGGTTGCAGGCAGTCAAACCTCTGTGTTCTACCTCCTCCTTTTGTCCTTCAATGGAAACGTGAATGTACTGCTGACGCATCCCGCTCAGAGCAGTGCACTGGTTTGATGCAGTGTTCCTGTGTATTAACACATCCACCCCCTCCTCTCTTTCTTCTGTGCTCTGCCTCTCTCTCTCTCTCTCTCCATCTCTCTCTCTCTCTCTCTCTCTCTCTCTCTCTTGCGGACATTGCTGAGTCTTTGCACTCTTTAACTCTTCCTTTCTTACTCTTTGTTCTTGTTGTGCCTGTGTAGTTGTTGTTTTAACCATTTACACTACACTCTTTTTTTTATTATGTATGTTGCTGTTCTTTTTGATTCATTTTGTGGTCAGTTTCTCTTTTTATCATATACACTCATACACACATACACACATACACACACCTACACATTTCTCTTCTACTCTCTCTCTCTCTCTCTCTCTCTTACACACACACACACACACACGCACACACACACACACACACACACACACACACACACACACACACACACAGAGAGAGA
>JAOVVF010000032.1:5944276-5956785 GCA_028565595.1 Duopalatinus emarginatus | reverse complement strand
GGGGGGTGTTGTGGGGTTAACTGTGGGGAAGAAGAATCGATTTCCGGTCACGGTCCATTACATGTGTGCTCTTCCCCTTTCAGAAGTCAGGGTAACACATTTTCACACACAGCACTACAGCTTACATTCAGGACATGCAGACTCTGTGATTTGGTCTCCTTAAGAACAGTTCTGGCTCATGACTGGTCATATTATGTAATTGGGATTGACTATAAATCTATATAAGTCTATAAAACTATATGTACATACGTACACACATGTATGTAGTAGATATAGTAAATGAATGAATGATATGATTTGGAGATTAGAAACCAAGGTCAGTACCTTGCATCACTGTCATATTGACATTTTCTCCCGTGAGCCTTCAGAGCTCATTATTGTGGCTTTGTTAGGTGCACTTAATCAGATGTTGACATCAAATTCATTATTCCACATGTCATTGTAGGAAAATAATGAAAATATGATAAATGTGTTTGAGCACGTTTTTTTTTTCAGGAATTATTATTTGTTTTAGTTTTTATTATTATTATTATTATTATTATTATCATTATTATTATTATTATTATTATTATTATTATTATTATTATTAATATTATTATTTATGTTTTATTTATTTATTTTATCAGCTAACAAGACACCTACATAAACCCTGATTTTAATTCAGAAAACCTCAGTGTATATAGACGTACATCTACTTTTTTTCAAAGGCTTTTTCCCTGTGTCACTTTATAAAAAAGCCTACTTTCGTCAGTCGTATACCACACGACTGTAGAATCCTTGAGTCAGAAACTGTGAATTAATTTTCAGCTCAGGCAGTCCGTCTGCTAACATAAATGACAGGTTTATATTAATGCACTCATTCTAATTCATTATTGTCCCCATAGTAACAGTTCATATGGAGTTTTATGGTGGATGTCTAAAAAAGCTAATGTGAAATGATTAATAATTTTTTTATTCATTGAATAAAATATATTTTAAAGAAATATGCATAGTGCTTGATATGGTAAAGATATGATTTTGTTAAGAGACATTCATGTGGCTTTTTTAAAATTTATTTTGAAGATATCTTCTGTGTCACTGCTTTTTATTAGAGATTGAGGAGTAATAATTATATCATTTTTATATTTATTTTATGTATATATTTTATTTATTTTCAAGTCTTATTAACCTTAAGACTAAAAAAGAAAGATAGTAAAAGTAAGGCTGGTGACGAAGCTATAATATACATGAACATATTCATCCAAATTGATGGGCAGAAATTCCAAAAGATTAATTATAATTATAAACAGTTACAATGCATAATGAATCATTCATAATACATTTAAAAATTGGAGCTTTTAATTGTCATTTATCCCGTTGTTGATTATTTTTGCTATAACAGCACACCCTTAGGTGTCTCATCCTTCAGTTATCTTCTAACATAAAATATATGACCAAGTGCTTTTATGTGCTGTGGCGTCAAGATTTCCCTTTACAGCAGCTAACCAGAGGACCAAACCTGTTCCATCACAACAGTGCTATGTCCAAAACAAGGTCCATAAAGACATAGTTTGCCATGGTTGTTGTGGAAGAACCTTAAGTGTCCTACACAAAGACCTAACACTAACACTCTTGTGGCTAAATGATCACAAATCCCACTATCCATTCTCTGATTCTCTGAAACCTACTGGAAAACCTTCCCAGAAGAGTGGACGTTGCTGTAAGAGCAGAAGAGGACTACATGTGGAATGAGGTGTTCATAAAGTGTAATTGTCAGGTGTCCACATGTAGGTCAACCGTTAGGTCGTGTATGTAATTTGTCATATCCCAAACAGTAATTATAGTGTAATTGCTTGTGTACATTATTGCCAGCTGTCATAATGGTGTTACGTAGATGTCATGTAGCTTTGTGTGCAAAGAATCGTTGTCACACTCTGCAAGGATTTGTCGCTGTTAACTACAGCTGGTGGTTTAGGTGAATGTGTTATAATGCTACGACGTGGCACTGTGCACTGCGAGGAGTGTGTTTGCATTACACCAGTGCTCTCAAACAGGCCAGACTTGCTGTTATGTGAAATTACAAAATCAATGACTGTGCAGTGCACTGGGGAATACATTGTGATGATCCCACCAAATCAGTCAACTCTGTATTTGTATTTATCAATGAACAATGGCAATGCAGAGATTACAAACAGTAGAGGATGAGAATAAAGATGAGGGGAAATGAAGGAATGATCTCCTCTCTCTTTCTCTCTCTCTCTCTCTCTCTCAGCAGAAGGCAATGTTAGCCAGTGTACAGTGCTGATCTACCCACTCCGAATCTGGCATCTATCCCACATTTTTTTGTTACTCTGGTGGCCCTGAAAAGGAGCTTGAAAGCTTAGCCTATGTTTATATGAGAGATATAGGAAGTAGGATCCGTCCATGTTACGTTTTATGGAAGTTTTTTTAGAAACTTTCAATTTTTTGGCATATTGCAAATCTGAGGGAGCCAGAAGGCATGGTCACATTTGTGCGACAGTGTGTGAGGATGATAAATGTGGGGTTGTTCCACACCCCAGCCGGTCTGAGCACTATTTAGTGATTGTCCCTGACAGGATACCGCCTTCAACTGCCATCATCCCAACCCTCAGTACCAATGTTCCCACTGCAGCTCCTTAACACAATTACTACTTAATATCAAGGGCTCTTGCTTTGGTAAGAACTAATCTTTACTGATTAATGCATTGATCTGCCTGTGGGTGTGAGAGAAAAATGAGCCCGGAGTTAAAGCCTACTCTTTTCATAACAACCCTGTGTACTGGGTCCAATTAGATCTACCGTGTTCAAGAGACCATGAATATTAAACCTGAGGGATTCTGGAATTCCAGAAGTTTGATAAGTACTGATAAGAGTGCTTTCCAAATCAGTCTCAAAGTAAAATAAAAAAGGAAAAGAAAACGTATTAAGCAGAGGTTACAACACAACCAAGCTTGCAAATCACATCTTTAATGCATTTTTAAAGTCCCTGTGATACCATGCCATGTTATCACATGACCTTCAAACCTGATTGTGTTTACAGAGAAGAGCAGAGACTTTAAGCTTATTTCATAAGCCAATAAATCTAATTATATGTTGTGAAAAACACACAGGTTTTGCATAAAGTGTGTGCTTATGTTTAGTTTGCAAAAAAAAAAAAAATAAGAGATAAAACTATGTAATACAGGTCAGACTTAGTCAGTCTTAGTTAGGATCTGCCTTAAAACCTAGTGATTTCTCTACATAAACAGCATTTGCATCATCCAAGAAGAGTCTCAATTCTTAGATGCCTCAAAATGTTGCCTACTGGGATGCCTTATTCTGACTGAATATTTAAGGAGCTCAGTGTGCTGCCTCATCCGACAAGGCAATTCCAGCATTCAGTGCAACACAGCTTTGGAAAAAAAAAAAAAAAAAAAGTATTTGTAATTTTGGGTTTGTCTGAAACAGTTGAACAGTTTTCAGTACATAGAGGGAGGTGTAAGCTGGCATGATAGTGGGTTCTGTCACCTCAGCCCATTGGTTTTAATTGGCCTGTGGTTAAATCTGTTTGGTTTTGCTTAGTAAGTGAGTCGCTGTCTAACTACAGCGTCTCAATAATCTGCCTCCAAAAGTTCAACGTCAGTTAAATTTCTCTCTACTTATGCAGCTGCCTAGTTAGAAAGTGGACAGCAAGGCAGCTCACTAGATTTGAGACAGACCCTCTGTTTAATTCTTTAATAGAATAGCGGTAGATGTCGGCAGTTACATGAGCATTAACATTTAGGTGAATGTGTGATCAGATTATACGTTCTGTATTTGACATGCCCGTAATGGAGCATATAGCAGGCAGATAACTCACATACGAATGTCTTTTCCATGGCACTGGATTGCTTTCACATATACAGTGCTGAATCAAGCCTTGGTGTGTGTTTGTGTGTGTTTATCCCCTAGCAACACAATTTGTTTCAGAAAATGAAGACACAGCAATCATACTGGGGTATGGACCAAAACAACCAATCTGAAAACATCTGAGCAAGATGGTCTTGGTCCAGTTCTAGGCAAGTGCTATTTGATTGCAGTGAGAAAGTGATTTGACTCTGAATCAATCCGACTGTGGGAAACGGATCCAACATACCATGCTGTAGGGTTTCGGCCAGCGTTTTTTTTTTCTAAATGTGTGCTGATAAACTGAGCCATGAGGTACAAACTGATCCAAAAGACCAAGGAGAATTGTAACACTGCAGAAATGCAATGAGTCCAGGAGATTATGGGGCAATAAACAAGAAGAAAATAAAAAAGGTGGATGTAATAACATTTGAACTGTAATTATTTAGTCATTTGTTCTACACATTTGGCAAAGGCTTTGTTTTTACTTTTTGCCTGATCAATATCTGACCAGTGAATGGGTTTTATAAATATGGCTACATTTTCAGCTATAAACACCTCTCAGCCAATGTATCCTTTTCTTTTTGACTTATTAAATTATATATAGTGAACCAAAGGAATTATGAACAAGCCAAAAGTATCAATTTATATTTCAGACTTGGCTAATGTACTAATAGGTCTAAAGGTGAACGTAGGACGTAAGCACATACATAAGCATCATGTCAGTATGAAAGCTTTTAAATAAATTCAGTCTAAGTAGAGATTATCGAGGTCGTTCTGGCATGTCGTTCAGTGTTTTTTTGGGTTTTTTTTGGTAAATGTTAAAGCACAGACATTTCAAGTATGAGTCTTATAAAAGGTCTGCTATTCAAGTCCCTCTTCTCTCAGAGGTGCTTAACCACTGTTGTGCAGGTGTGGACGACTCGCTCCAAGCCATTCTCTAATATCCACTCATCCTACGAGGGTCCTGGTTAGCATACCTTGTTACTATGGTAACTGCTCCCCCATTTTCACCTTTTGCACATCAGCAGTGTGGAGTGGTTGAGTCACCATGAAAGAGAGAGAGAGAGAGAGAGAGAGAGAGAGAGAGGTTTGGCATTTATTTTTGATTAACATTATTTACCAAAAACATAATTAATGATTGAGAGTTATGATCCCATGCTTGTCTCATATTATTAATTCAGATTACCTCCTCATAATTAACCAATTTATGCCCACAGGCAAATCCTGCAAGTGCCCTATAATGATATATGCTATGCAAATGATTTTTATCAATAGATAAAACTTTTTAGTGGTATGGGTTTTGATTATTGCCTTATTTTCATACATGTGACAATTTTAATAAAAAAGGTTTATTTATAAGAATTTCTGGCCAGCATGAGCCACCAATAAATGTCATTCTTTCAAAAAAATAATCGTCAACTGCTGTTTTGATGATAGTGATGGAGATGGCTGCCTAATGAAACCTTCTGTATCTCCACTACATGTTCAATTAGGTGTGTACGTGTCTGTGTGTGTGCGTGTGTGTGTGTGTGTGTGTGTGTGTGTGTGTGTGTGTGAGAGAGAGAGAGAGAGAGAGAGAGAGCATTATTCATGTTGCATGATGCCTTCTAATGAAGACAAATGAATGAATGAATGATTTTTTCATTACATTACATTGGACATTACAGCCTTTTTAAACCAAATCTTGTAACACTTCAAGGTTTGGTAACTATTGTATATGCAAGTTATACATAGTTACACATAGTTAAGGTTGCTTTAAGGTTATTGCTGAGATATTAGCAAATATGACTTAATACATTAATTGCAAAAAAAAAAAAGAAGGAAAATGCAGTCCATAGGTGAAGTATTTACATTGGAGTGCCATGAAAAATAATAAAAAAAATATTTAAAAAAATATTTTTAAAAAATGATACAGGTTGGTGGTGGCTTCATAATGGAGTGGTATTCCCCTGGTATGCCTAGAAACATCTCTGTCAGATGAAAACTATGTCCTTTCTGACAAGCGCCGCTCGTTTATGTCCTGCATTCATTCTACTGGGTTTGGTCTCTTCCTACAGGACAATACGCCACTGCACATGTCTAGATACACCAAATTATGGTTAGAGGAACACTCATCTGAGGGTGGGGTTTTGCCATTCACACCAAAGTCACCAGATTTCAGCATTTTTAAACACATCTGGGATGCCAGATGCTGAGCAGAGAAATCCTACACTTCAGAATACAAGGCTGTGGAACTTCATTGTCCACAGAAGTACCTATTTTCTGGTACTTCAGTGTATGTTAAAGCACAGTATACTGTATACTGCCTGTACAAAAAAAATGGATTTGGATTTAGAGTCTCTGGAGGCAGTGTTATAATCTGGAATCATTTTAATTGGTCAGGTCGAGGCTCAGCAATGTCATGTAACAACAAAACAGCAGTAAGCTGAGTATGTAATTGTACTGAATGACCAGGTTATAACATCAATATTTTTTTTTTTCCTGATGGCACGGATATGTTCCAGAATGACAATGCTAAGATTGATCTGGTTTTTAAAAACAAGACCTAAAATGCACAGAAATCAAACAAACACACACAGCATTGAACTGAAACACTCTAAGGTCATCTGGTGTGTGTGTGTGTGTGTGTGTGACCACAACTCAGTTAAACACATGAACCAAGGCACAGGGAAAACACAACACAGAGCTGATAATCACTGAACATAAGAACATAAGCATGGACAGAGTGTGCCGGAGTGAGGGTAGGAGAAACAGAGGTGTCTACGTGATGTTCTGGGGCTGTTGATTGTTGTAGCCAATAGGAAAGTGGTCATGTGTCCTGGGACTTTTGACTCGCCCTGTATAGTGAGTGAACATACCTATTGTTCATTCAAGACATGATGTCCTACTGAATGTTTCTATTGCTGCTTAAGAGCTAATGATTTTCATGACTAATGCCTGGTGCGTTTGTTCAAATCAAATTCATTAAGTTAATACATGAAAGTCAGCTATGTTATCTTAAATTATATTGTTTTGGTTTTTTTTTTATTAAGTTTACAGTTACAGGCTATTCGCTCACCAGCAACTAAAGCATTCAAATGCAGGTCCCTTTATAAAAGGACAAACACGGACAGAATATAAATCTCGGTAAACTACTTCAAGGTCTCCCAATAAATGATCAAATTTGTATTCCAGTGCTTCTTTCTGCTCTCAGGTCAAAATATATGTCCTTTTGTAATAAATCAATTCTTTTATAAAACTAAAAATGAATAACTGAAATGTTAAATGTTTCATCAAATAAACTAGTAATCTAACTGCGGCTCTAAACCAATATTACAAACAGCACAATATAAAATAGTAATAGAAATGCTACAACACAGTGTGTACTAAAGAATGACTATATTATATCTAAACAATAAACTTTTTTTGTGAATTTTTTTTTTTTTTTTATTTATTCAGGTATTAAACACCTACTGTTCAGTTAGTAACCAGTTCATGTCCTGCATTCATTCTGATATGTTTGACCTCTTCCAACAGGACAATGTACCACCACACACTTCTAAAGACTCCAAATTATAGTCAGAGTAACACTCATCTGAGTTTGGGGGTTTTCACCATTTCCACCTAAGCTACCAGATCTCAGTGTTATCGAACACATCTGGGATGCCATGTAAAGCATGGTGTTCAGTGCCGTTTTAATATTTCTGCAAGCTCATGGAATGAAATGAATGAAAATGAACTATTTTGCCTTACTGTGTTTTGCACACAGAAGGAATGTGACCTCCGCATTTAACCCATCTTTGCAGTGAAACACACACACACCAGTGAACACTAGGGGGCAGTGTTCACACTTGCCCGGAGCAGGGGGCAGCCCAAAACCACGGCGCCCGGGGAGCAGTTAGGGGAGTTAGGTGCCTCGCTCAAGGGCACCTCAGTCGTGTCTTGCCCTGGGTGGGGATTGAACCTTCCGGTCACGTGACCGGTTCCCTAACCACTAGGCCATGGCTGCCCCCAGTCAGTAGTCAGTGCCCTGGGTGGACATATAAGGTGTACCAGTTTTTCTCGTACTTCAGTGTATTATTCATTTACTACACTGTCTACCAAGGCAAAGGCAAACACAATTCCAGTTGTTTGTTAAAACAAAGGGCAAACAGAGTCTAACATGAGATTCAAAACACAGGGTGAAACACATGCACACGGCCAGGCGACATGCAAACAGACTTTCAGAGGCAGGGCAGAAATCAGAGACAGTATGTTGAAAAATAGGGCTCAAAAATACAAATGCAAAAATACAGGGTTAACTTAACACAGGTGAATGTTATCAACACAAAACAGGTAGTAATGGGTGGGAAATAAAAGATTGAACCTGGAGGTGGTTATTTTGTCCTGACACTAGGAGCTGTGTCTGGGAGTCCTGAAACAGTGGAGCTAATCAAAACAGTAGGTATATAGTTATGAGAATAATGCATGGGCCCCAGCCTTAAAAATAAAGTGATTCAGGCAGGAAAAAAAACTAGATAGCGAGCATTCTCACAACACTGGGTTTCCTGATTTAATCCTGAACTCACTTTGCCGTCACTGTGTTGTTCTCCCTCACATACAGGTTTTTCCTAGTGTTTCCAGTTTTCTCCCTAAGACTGGCAGGCAGTTTAGCTATGCTGAAGTACAACTAGCAGTGAACAAGTGCATACATGGTGTCCTGTGATAGTCTAGAGTCATAGTCAATTCAGCTGTAGTATTCAATTCAGTTCCATGGACATTGTCACAAGCAGCTTTACAGAAATCCAGATACATAATGTCCAGCCTCATGGCTCTGTTCCTGAAATAGGATCGGAATCCACTATGAAGCTGGATAAAGTGGCTGCTGAAAATTAATTAATGAATGACTCAAATACTGTATATCTGGCTTGCTATGCCAATTAGCAATCCCATAATTCTTTGCAGGGGAGGAGAGCAGTTTTAAGCTTTGATCTTAGGTGTAATATTGTGGTAATATCTAAAATGTTAAAGTGTAGAATTTTATTTTATTTTGTTTTACACGAACACACTGTATTAGCTTAGGCACCGTCTCTAAAATGTCAGATCTTTGCTAAAACTTTTGAAGGAGCTCATTTAGTAATGTTACATGATTTCAAATGACATTTAAAGGTGATTACTGGAAATGGTTTGAATCTTAATTGAAATTTGCATGAAATGCATTTGCGTTGCGCAGTGCCAGCTGATTAAATCATAAATTATGCTTGGTTTTCTGTTAAATAGATAGATTGTTAATGCATTCAGTAGCTGAAAATGGATCCTTTCCTGGCCAACACTTAAACATGAACACACACACACACACACACACACACACACACACACAAACCACATTTTGTATTCTAGCCTGGTCTGTGTTGATTCCATTTTGACTAATTAGGCTTCTGCATTCATCAACCCTGTGTGTGTGTGTTGTATAAAGGAAGCTTTATCTGAAGGTGGCACATTTCTTAAGTGCCTGTGAGTGCTCTCTCTCTCTCTCTCTCTCTCTCTCTCTCTCTCTCCCTTCCCTATAGCATTCCCATGCTTGGCATTAAAAGGCGATTTAATAACATCATTTTTATGGAGGCTCAATTAGTGTGTCAGCGAGGTGAGTGTTTGACCCTGGTTTGGTTATCTCCTCCATCTCCTTATATCTCCTGGACATTGACAGAAGAAAGGGTTTGGAGGAGAGAGAAAAAAGAGAAAGAGAGGTTCAGAAAAAAAACGATGGAGAGAAAGACAAGGCAAGGGATGAGCCCAGTGGGTAAAAAAAAAAAAAAAGCTCTTTGATCTTCCAGATGGCCCGCAGCGTCGATGCTCTGTCTTCCACATACAAACATGCAAACAAAGCTTTAAGATTATCAGCTGAATGAGTTTTCAGCCCATAATGATCAGATATGACTCCTCCCCAAGGCAGCCACTGTAAAGCATTATAGCAGTGTGATGGCTCTTAAAGCCATTACATCACTCCAGGACACTCCTCTCACTGGCGTAGATGCTTTTACTGTTAAAATGTTATAGGGAAAAAATGATTAGATTTAGTTAAGATAGTGCTCACGAATACGAAAGTGGATTATTCAGTGTGTGCTGTAATACTGGGTATGCTCAGTCACATGACACCTACATAGCATGTTTATTATTATTATTATTATTATTATTATTATTATTAAACCTCATCTACCTAATTAATTAATAAAACAAATCACATTTCACTTACATAGAAAATATGCTTATGTGAAACAATTAATTATTTAGCAGAAACAGAAACATATAACACAATGTATTTTTTTATCATAGTCATAAATATCATCCATAACAATAAAACCACAAACCCACTGACAGGTAAAGTGATCACCACTGATTTTCTCATTATAGTGGCAACTGGCAGCAAATGAACAGTCAGTTGAAATGTTGGAAGCAGATAAAATGGGTTAGCATATGAATCTGAGTGACTTTGATTTGGGCCAAATTGTGATGGCTAGACGACTGGATCAGAGCATGCACTGCACACCAGGCTTGTGGAGTAAATAAATTATGGTAGATTGAATACATACATACATATTATATATATATATATATATCACCAGGTATATAACCAGGACTAACGAGCTGCTGTCCTTGAAAAAGAACATGGCCTTTAACCCTAAACTGCTCACAGTTACCCTTTCAATTGCTTGGTCACATTAGTAAATGTACAAGCACAATGAAATGTTAATAGGGTTGTTAAAGATACTGCCTCTGCCATGTGATATAATTTAATGATAATTATACTATAGAGCTGTTGAATTCTTGATTCTGATTGGTTAGAAGGTAATATTCTGGACATGTTTAAACTAAAAACGTTGGTTGGTGTGGTACAGTGGTGACATCATTGGGTTCCCATGTGAGAGACCTGGGTTCTATTCCTGATCTGGGCAGCCAGTCTGTGCTACACCAATAAGGGTCCTTGGGCAAGACTCCTAACACTTACGTTGGCCTACCTGTAATACCAATAACCTTGTAAGTCGCTCTGGATAAGAGCGTCTGCCAAATGCCGTAAATAAAATTAATTCTATTTTAACTCAGAAGATAAAAAAGAAGATAATAATACAGAAGGTAAATTCAGTAAACTCTACAAGATAAGACCGACACGGTGTTGACTATGTAACAGTGTCCCTTGGCAAGCTGTGTCACTATGTGGCTCGACATAACAGAAGAAACTGATTATGGTGTTGTTTCTAACACCATGTTCTGACTGGACTAGAGGATGTTTGTTTTTTTTTTTTTCCATGGCAGCAGCTCGGAGGCAAATCATAGGTCTTTATTAATGTGCTCGCTCTAATATATTATAGTTTTACAGCTCACACAGAGACGTGCATGGTGGACTCTCCTCATAAACAATGTTTTTTTTTTTTTTTACATGTGTTCAGCTGTTGATATGGTGAAGTTATTGTGGGTGGTTAAATGACAAGTAAAGATTTTTTTTTTTGTCTTAACTTCAAAAGCGAGACGCAAAAGTAGCTGCTGAGGGAAGGAGTGTATATAACTGCTGTAATGTAAGTGATAACAGGAGCTTTGTGTCAATATTAAATGTAACTATAAGTAAAATATGATGTATATGCTTTTACTGAATAAAATATGCTGGAGGAGAAGGATAATAAAACACTTTGGGATATGACGCTATTATAAATAAATCAACTTTTTAATGGTGGTGACAGTAACATTGTGTGTGGGCTTAATCATACCCCATCCCATCACTGATTATTTTTCATTTCATGTTTTATTTCCTACTATACTATACTAGTACTATTCCACTATAAATCAGGGATAACAGTTATCATATTGGCTTTACTGGTTTTGGTTTCGATGCTATCACCCTCCTATTCTCACACATTCACTCAGGTTTGTGGACGGTGGAGTGACTGGCCTCTTTATGTCCCAGGGCACCCTCATGTCTGTGTTACCTTCTGGTTACTCCTTGTAGTTATGTTGTCATATCTAGTTTGCTTGTTCTCTGCCTAGTGTACATTCCCCCACTCGGTTGAGCTACACATGCTATGTGTAAGCCACAAGGAGATACCACTGATCCAGATTTCCATCTCTCTGGACCTGCCTGATCCACCCTGAATCCCATATCTGCTTGTCGATCAATGAACACCTGACAAAATGCAACAAAATCAGACATGATATTATAACTGTAACACACTTTCTGGCTGTACATTTGCATATTCTGTATAGCAAGGGATTGTTTATAATCACAATATCTGTGTCACCCAAATGAGGATTGGTTCCGTTTTGAGTTCCTCTTAATGTATTTTTCCACTTGTCATCTCAGGGAGTTTTTTCTTGCTGCTGGCTTGCTCATAAGGGATACATTTTAATTATTTATTTTTTTTAGAAATGTATGATACGGATCTTATATTTCTCTAAAGCTGCTTTGAGACAGTGTTCATTGTTATAAGTGCTATACAAATAAATTGAATTATTATAAAGTGAATTATGTTCAATAATTGACTTAGAATGAAAGAAATGTTAATAACGCATTAATGCAATCTCAAATTATCGCAATAAAAAGAAATAGTGCCGTTAACACAAATTCTAATTTGGCCCTGTGATTCACCCATAGTTCATGTTGAGGCTTGTCGCGCGCTGCTTCAGTAAGAGTAAGG
>JAOVVF010000032.1:5913769-5926046 GCA_028565595.1 Duopalatinus emarginatus | reverse complement strand
CTATCTATCTATCTATCTATCTATCTATCTATCTATCTATCTATCTATCTATCTATCTATCTATCCATCCATCCGTCTGTCCGTCCATCCATCCATCCACCCACCCACCCATCCATCCATCCCTCCATCCATGCATCCATCCATCCATTTTAAAAAAAAAACTTAAGTAACACTTATGGCAGAAAGAAAAGGTTTGAACATCTCTCTCAAATATTAATAAAAATGATTTATGTTCGACTATAATTCAGCTGGTGCAATGTTAGTTGGCCCAACACATAGAAAAAACTATGAAAATATTATAGGAAAATATTAGTTTATTTAAAAAAAATCATTTTATTTGTATTATTTATTCATTGATTTGTTTATGCTAGCAAAGACAAAAGCTAATATAGGCATCCAAGCAGAAGCCTGGAGCTTAGAGGAAAAAGTAAAAATGTAAATATTTGGTTGCACCATCTGACATTTTGTTAAATGTTAAAATACAATAAGAAATTACATTATAAACAGTTTGCAGTGTTCTCTGACGTACAAGAATTGTTCAAGCGCATTGCTCTAATTGCAAAATCATGCAGTATATACATATATAATATGCACATACAGCCAAAAAAAGCTTTAAAAATACCCTTTTAGAACCTTTATCTGAGCCAAATGAATATTTTATGAGTAAACAGAACATAATTTATAAGAAAGAGAAACATATCCTGAAGTTTTTGATTCCTCTTATTACCACTACACTTTGTCAACACTCTTATGCCCCCCCCCCCCTCCCCCAATGTGTCACTTGTCTATGGATTTGGTGGGTGAACTCACTACTTGGAACATATTATAAAACCTACAATGTATTACACAACTTTATTTTTATTTTTTATTTTTTCAACTTCTCCAGCGACCTTGTCTAGAGATCACAGTATTAATTTCCATTCACCTTCAGTAACTGCTTTATCATGGTCATAGTCACAAAGGGTCCAGTAATTATCCTGTGAACACTAGGTGTAAGGCAGTAATACACCCACACACACACACACACTCACACACACTCACATACACCCACACACATTTATATTCCCATTGATATTCACAACTAGGGGCAATTTAGAGTATTCAATTTATCTACCTTTTTTTTTATCTGATGGATGTGTTGCTGACTGATATGAGATTTTAATAGACTTCTATTAAGTAAATGTTTGTCATTATTAGATGTGCATTCGATGGGTAATCACAATCAGCTTTATCTAATAAACATGGTCCATTAAGTGTCATGAATATTTGATTAAGGTTACATTTACAAGTAATTTGTCCATTGGTATTCAAAGCTGGTTTTGTTGATGGAAACTGGAATTGGCCAAGAGTGTTATCACGACTAGTAAGTACTGATGTGTACACCCCCCCCCAATTAAATAAATAAATAAATGAATGAATAAATGAATGAACGAACGAATGAACGAACAAACGAACGAATGAATAATATCAAATCTTCTATAGATTTATGTTATACTGACAGGTAAAAAAAAATGGATTACGTTGTGCTTTCAGTTATGCAAAGAAACTTGTATGATGTACACTACCACAATCAGATGTGGCATCGAAACGAGCAATGCGGGAATGTAACAGTCTCATTTGTGGGATCATTTTTACAGTCATTTATGGTTCAGAGACATTACGAACATTGGTCCACCTAATATGGGCTGAAATCTCTGTGGCACCTTAACGATGACCATCATACATCTAAGAATGTAAATGCTCCAGATAAGTCTGGGAGAACATAGTGCACAGGTAATTTTAGGAGAGCTTTAGCACTTCTGAATGCCCAGAGCAACTTTTACAAAGCTGTGTGGTATAATCAGAGAGAGATCATAGTTTCTTCAAAATATTCTCTTTTCAACCTTGTCCTAGAGTAAAACTCAGTTTCACGATTTTTTGAGTGTTTTTCAAATTTTAGACTTTTTCTATTTGCACTTTCCTGATAGTCAGTCAGAATTGGGAATTCAAAACGAGCGTTGGTATAAATACACCTTACACATTCCACTGTATGATATCTTTATAAGATTTTTTTTACTCTATCTATTAAGTAACTATTATTAATAGTGACCTATATATTAATTGCCATAAAGGAAGGACAGCTTTACACAAAGGGTTCACAGGGTGTATGAAGAACGGCGGGTAAACGTTGACGTGGGCAGCCATGCCATAAGGTTAGCCACAAGACATGACTAAAGTGCCCTTGAGCAAGCTGCCCCAGCCACTGTGGATACTGGCTGCCCTCTGCTTCTGGCAAGTCTGTTCACTGCCTCCTAGTGTGTGTTCACCAGTGTGTGTGTTTCTCTGCACAGATGGTTTATATTCGACGGTCAAATGTGTACAAGCACAGCAGGTCAATCGCTTCACTTTAAAAAAAAAACACTTTTAAAAAAGTGTTTGTGTGTATGTGTGTGTGTGTGTGTGTGTGTGTGTGTGTGTGCACACGTGCACGTGCATACAAGTGAGTACAATTTAGATGTGATAATCTGTGACTTTTCTCTCTGAGGACACTTGAGAAAGAGTCAAGAAAGGATTGCATGAAATCACTTTCAGGTAGGATTTGAAGATAATAGTCAGGTCGAGGGTACCTGTGCTTCAAAGTCGATGCCATCAGGTGTGTAGAAAAAGCTGGTGTTTATATAATAAAGACGGAATGTTTTATCCTGTATTTATTTTGTTTTTGTTTTTTTTTTTCAAAGTAATTAGACTTCATTCTCTCTGAGGTGGTGCCATAATAGAAAAAACCAAACCCCATTTTAATATACTTATACTTAATAGGCATTTAGCATGGATGTTAGCAGAAACACTACTGTGATGGGATTTACCACAATGACACTTCAGGCTTGTTGAAGATGGAGACCACGTAATACACTGAGGTGCTGCTGAAGAGCAAAAAGAGACTGTAAGTAGAGTAACTATGTTGATTATTTAAAGAATTTGTCATCATAAAGCCCTCAGAGGCATGAATGAGAGAGAGAAATAAAGAGAGAGAGAGAGAGAGAGAGAGAGAGAAAGAGAGAGAGAGGATGGGGAAAGTAAGGGGAGAGTTGTAAAGCACCTGCTAAAATGACGTCAGGGGAAACACCTTTTAAACACTTGCTGCTGTGTCCCATTATCACCTCGGTTTGGTATCACACCACCTTACTGCCCACCCTTTTCCCACTCGGAGTGTGTGTGTGTAAAAGGGTCTGGGTGGGTCTAATGGGGGATGTCCTATTGTTGATTCTTTCCATGTGAACAAGGTATTAAAGTGTATTATCCTTTAAGCATCTCTGTTCCTCTACTCCTCTTCTCAGAAATGTGTTAAACCCTATTAGTAACTGCGATAAACCCTCCACCATACATTACCTTTCTCAGATTTAGTGGCTTCAGGGCTGAATTTCTGTGCAGAATATGAAGCTGACATCTGCACTCTAGGTAAAAGACACAAATGCAAATTATGCTCGTCATCTTCAAATCTACCTGTGAAAAGTCCTCGGGCGTCATGGCGGACGAATTTACATTAAATATCTAAATACGCATTGTGTTTTCGTGTAGGGGCGAAAGCTTTGTGTAGAGGAGTCAATTACAAAAGAAAAATGTCTGTGTGGCGCTCTGTGCTGTGTAAATTCGGATGCCCTGGGAATGATTAGAAAGACTTTTTATTGACACTGTAAATTGATTCTACAAGGCCGCAAGAAAGAGAAAAAGACTGAGACTTCCATCCAACGTTCGCTATAATAGAAGATCCCACAGTCTCTAACTGTTCCCTCTCCGGCTATATGCGAAAAGTACCGAAATGAATAAATATGATCGACGCTAAAGCTGGATTACAAGCATGCACGTCCTTAATGCTTCCAGAAGGGAGGAGGAGAATGAACCACCATTCTGAATGTGGCGTTTTTGTATCACCTTGGAGTCTGACACAAAGTGGCCTCTGTGCAGCTACTAATAACGTTTCTAGGCAAAATCCTTTAACGCGGATTTATATTTGTGATGGGGTTATGGGACTCTTGGTTGTACTACGCTTATGACTAATAGACTGCAGAGGACATTTATCACTAAAATCGCTCTACAGGCCTTGCGTAGTATGAAGAGTCGACGACCTTAAACTAAGCTTTTACTGTGCTGTTGAACTCATAGATCTCTCTCCCTCCCTCCATCGCTTTCCTTTTGTTCCCCTCTTTCTGCCTCCTTTCTCGCCGTTGAATCGCACACTGACTCATGAAGTGTGTGAATCACTGGGTCATACAACAGTGCTGAGGGTCATCCGTGAAAGATGGGAGAGAGATCCAAACTTTAATTGAATTTAAAGTTGAATTAAAAGGGGACAAGGAGAAAAGGATAGTGCGATGTTTCTACAGATATCCAGAATCCATTTCAGGAATGTAATATGCATTTCCACTTAGGGCACCAGAGCTGATTTTCCTTTCTATAAACCACAGTTCCAAGGCTTAATTTGTGCCAGATCTTGTTCTGAGACCTCCCTGATGAAATCATCTAGTTGATTGGATCTGACATCTTCTCTGTAAGTACATTTTGTGTAATATTTAATGATATCAGTTCTGTCATTCTTTTATTTCTTGTTGAAGTTAATCATAAAATGTGTTTTGGGGTCCATTTGGGTGATTTAAAAGAAAGAGTCATGAATCATTCAGGTTAGGCATTGGCATCTGATGCTGGGGGAGTTTTAGGGACTAAAATAAACAAACAAAGAAATAAATAAGACAAATATGTTCATTAAATATATAATATATAAGTCGTTCAGTAGGACCCTAAGCAGGTCAGGTCATCTCAAATGATTAACTACATACTTTTCTGATGGAGGGACTATTCGGGTGGAGCTTGGTGTCATGGTCTTACACATCATAAGGCATCATGGCACAGCAGTAAAAGAAAAATATTTCCCTGATGCTTTGGTTTTTACACAGCCGGTATGTCACACAAGTATTTCCAGCAACTTTGCTTACTATGGAGGCCCATAGGTCTCAAAATACAATAACAAAGGTCCTTATCGAATATCATATACTTGTTGCTGAGTCTCGGCAGTATGCATCAGTCTGACGGACCACACCAAATGGCTAGACGGAGGATGTTTACAGTAAAAGGAAATCGGAGCCTAAATAAATCTACTGATGCTTTTTCCTAAAAGCAGCTAATGATTCAGAAGAAGGAATTACTCCTCACTGTAATAACCTAATTAACTTTGCATTAAATCACTACTCTAGATAACTAGATAACAGCCGTGGCCTAGTGAACCAGTCTCTTGATCGGAAGGTTGTGGGTTCGATCCCCACCCAGGGCAAGACACGACTAAGGTACCCTTGAGCAAGGCTAACTCCCCTAACTGCTCCCCGGGCGCCGTGGTTTGAGGCTGCCCCCCGTGCCGGGCAAGTGTGTTCACTGCCCCCTAGTGTTCACTGGTGTGTGTGTTTCACTGCACGGATGAGTTAAATGAGTCACATTCCTCTGTGTGCAAACACAGTAGGTTAATAGTTCACTTTCATAGTCATATGGTGTTTCCAATCAGCACGGGTCATGTGATGTTTAATAAGGACACACTCTTTCTGTTTTCAGTTAGGATTAAATATTAGTAGATGTCTATCTATCTATCTGTCTGCCTGCCTGCCTGCCTGCCTGCCTGTCTGTCTGTCTGTTTGTCTATTTATCTTAAATGTACAGCCTCTTATACGAAAATCTCCAAAAGAATCAGAACCAGTCAGGACTCCTACAACACATCACAGCCTACAAGCATGTCTGCTGCCTCCCAACATGTTCGCCTTCACCCGAATGCTTATTATCCACACACCTGTGCCCAATTAAACACTAACATAAGAACGATTCTGAACTCGTACTCTTTGAGAAGTATCGCTCACATTGTATCTGTCCGTACCAAGCCTTAAATATCTTCAAATGTGTACTCTGGTCTCCGCTTAGTTTTGTTCTCTGTATTTAAGATATTATCTTGTTCTGTGAAATCTCGGTTGATGAACACCTGACCCTGCCTGCCTGCGTTTACTTTCCTGTCTTAAATTGTGGTTCTGATCGCCTGCTGTGTTTATAAACTCTCTGTGATTACACTCTCCTGTGAGATCCATGTCAACACCACTGAGGATTTCTTTTTTAAAAAATGTGTTTCATAACTTTTTCTCTCCCCTGACCTTCCTTGTGTTCCTGGATTTCCTGATTTACAAATGAACTACTAATTAGTACCATACTAGTGGGTACTTTTCTGATAGAGACTATTGGGGTGTAACGTGGCATCATGGGCATCATGAGACATCATGGAATGACCATAAACTGAAGTATTTTATATGAAGCTTTAATTTTACACATGGGGGGGGGGGGATTTGTTATGTACACATTTAAAGCATTACAGCTATGTAGATTGACTTACATTTATTTAAAACTGTCAAGCAGGTGAGGGTCATGGACATTGCTCAAGGGCACATCAGCGGCAGCTTAGTGGTGGTGGGATTTAAACTAATAACCTTCTCATCAGAAGGCTAATGGCTTAACCACAGCGCCGGCAATTATCCAGTCCTTTAAGAAAATGCAAAACACCACAGGCTTTTTCTCCTGGCCAATTATAAGCCCAGCAAGGGATTACCGAGCTATAAAGAATTGCTCATTTCAGACATTCACTATCAGAGAGTTAAGACACACCTAGTATAACATCAGTGGGATGTTTGTCAAAGGAACGGCTATCAACATTAATTATACTGACTGCCGGAATCACTAGTGTCATGTCAAACCTTGGTCCAAGCCTGGCGATCATATCACTCTGGTTATTTTTGAGAGAAACAACCAGAGGCACATCAGAGATGTTCATGCCTGGCAGTGGCTTATCTTTTTAAATCAGGAGGACAATTAGAACAGGATGTAGAATGACTGCATGCAAGTAATTGGATCATCAAATGAGATTGGCTGTCACTCACTTCGCTGCAGAATACCAATCAAGCTTGATACGTCACCGAAGCAGCAGATTAAACTCGAGGCTTCAGTGAATGATTAACAAACATGGTGCATGTAATCTTCACGTCATTTTTAGCCCAAGCACCCAGGAATACATATGCATACAGAAAATTACACATGAGCCACTGCCCCAGGTCATTCGTCCATGCAATCACGTCTTAATTGTGCCTTCGACCCATTACAACCGAGCTGTGAATAATACATGGGGTTTCATTTGTTCTCTGCAGTTTGCTCCTGCTTGTAATCCCATATGATTTACCACTGTAGATACATAACCGGCTGCCTGCTTCACATCTGCATATAACTCCAACATTCAGCAGTGGAATATGACACAATGCAATGCACTGTGCAACAATATGTAAGTAGTATTAAGTTCATACAGGTTGCCTTGGTTGTACACCAATTGTGAAGTTTTGGAACAAGGGCATGACCTTCAGCATCATGATGCATCGTGGCATGATCATAAAACTGGAATATTCCCGTAATGGTCTGTGGGTCAAAAGGGTGCTCTGTACACACTTAAATTATTTTTAGGTACTTTACTCAGTATGGGCGCCTATATCCATTAACACCAAATCAGAAAACACAAAACTAAAATAAAAAAAAATTTAAAAAATAAAAAACCTGCATAGAAGCACCACAAGCAGCAGCTAAACATTATATTATTTGTTTATATTTATTTGTTTTATGTGACCATATTTATACCCCTATATGTATACCCCTATATATACCCCTAAAAGTCAGTTAACTCTTGAATTTTGTAAAATGTTGCTACTTTTCCTAATATGAAATACTATTCAACAATTTAACAATTATTATTATTATTATTATTATTATTATTATTATTATTATTATTATTATTATTATTGTTGTTGTTGTTGTTGTTGTTTTTGTTGTTTTGTTGTTGTTGTTATTTTGTAAAATGTCATTTATAAACATGGTAAACAGATATTTACCATATTTACTATGTTCCATTTTTTTGGATACATGACATAAAAATTGCAATTTTAAATCATATTTAACAGTCATTTTACAGGGACAAACTCTAGAAAAACTGTATATATATATTTTTTTTTTGCAATAAAAAATAATGGCTTTTATTCTTGTGTATTTGTTCGTTAGTTTTGCTTGAGGTTAGTTTAAAAAAAAATCACAAATAATCAGAAAAAAAAAATCCAATTTTCACAGACCTAGACAAACCAACTTATAACTTCAGCTATCACTTCTACAAGGTACAAAACTATTTTTTTCCCGATATTTTTAAGAGATATTGTACCCATTTGGAGAGGAAAAACTGGAATGTGTAGTAAATAATTTACATGCTATGTGATGATAAAAGTTTATAAAAATGTAAATCGTGTGCACACTACAGTGACCCTCTTTCTTTTGCACAGATTCAGAAATGTTTCTTGATTTTTTTCTGAATTGTTTTAGACTTTTTTTGGCTGAAACCTGGCAACACTGAGTACTGAGTTTGTATTCAGCCTTGATTTACTGGACAGAATAAGGCGAGAGGATGTAGAACATGCAGCAGGTATGAATGTGGGGAATATACACTAGCATAAATCTGACTGGAACCTTACCTTACCTTTAGTTTATGTGAACAGCAAGTTGTAGAATATAAGACTCTAAGCTGTAGTAATATAATTTGATTGTAATTGTAAATTATTCCATGACATAATGGTAGTAATAATAATGATTATGTCGTGCAATAATTTACAATTACAATCAAATTATATTACTACAGCTTAGTGTCTAATATTCTATAACTTGCTGTTCACACATATCCACTATCTGGGAATAGATACCAGAAATAATAATTAATGCAGATACCAGAACTTATCCTGTAACTTTAATCATAGTATCTGACCACCCAATTGTACTTTATCCCCTTAGGACAGAAAAAGGATATTCTATCCTGATGGAAATGCTCTCTTCCAGGATGATCCCTTCTCCATATAATGGTCATGAGGGCTTATTAAGAGGTTTGTTGACTATGAAAATGATGTAAATTGTATCCTATGGCTTTTACAGTCACCAGATCATAACCCAGTTGAACATTTTAAGCAGTCCATTATACAGCACCCCATCACTGAAACCTCAGCTAAGGAAATACTGTATATGTTATATAGATTGGTGTTCATTCCTCCAGTACAGACCCAGAGACACATTGACTCAAAGTGGAAAGCACATTGTTTTTTTTTGTTTTGTTTTTTTTTAGCTTTAATTTGTCACCCATTTGACATTGATTGGCTCTGCTCACACATTTTGGCACCAATTAAGGAATGGGTTCTCATTAAAGTAGGCGAGGTCTCATTAAAGAAGTAGAGCTCACAAATTAACCTCAAGTGACCCTGGGAACTTATGTCCATGGTCTGCTGAAATACATTTATGAAATATGGTCAGTTCAATGTTGTTTATACCAAAACATCTGATACAGCATGACTAGGAAATGCTTATAAAATACTTATACATATTTGTATGTGCTGTTCCAGTCTCTATTGTTAGGTTCGTGCCAACCTTCCTCAGTGATGTGTGATGATACATGTGCTTGATGCATCACGGATAGTACTTTTTTTTTTTTTTTTCTAATTGTCAAGTGGATGTGTCAATGCAGTTCTTGTACAATAAGGAGGAAATGATAATTGTAAAAACTTTTAGTGCCGATTTAAAATAAAAGTGTCTGACGTCATTTTGACTTGAACATTAAGTGCTGTCATTTATATAAAAATATAGCTGACTTGTACTTCCTGAACAAAGACTATTCGACTATTTTTTGGGCAGTGTTCACAAAAATGCATGGCATCTACTTACCTCGAACAACTGACATAAACATGCAAAAAGCGGATTTTGAAAAAAATAAAATAAAAAAGAGTCAATTTATAAATTATATTCCAGTTTTTGGAAATGTGAAAACAAGAACCTCATGTCAACCTGATGCATGGAAAAAATCACTCATCTTTTTATTCTATTACCTTAATAATTACATTACAATGATTTCCTTCCTGGTTTCTCTACTGCACAGTCATACTACACAAAGCTCCACAAATATTTCTTAATGGGGAATAAAACTGTAGCTGCGTTTGTGTTTTCTTTCCTTTTCATGATACATCGTGTTGGCATTCAGTGCTTGTCAGGAGAGATCAGCAGTTTTCTAAGTTTGTTGCATGCTGTTCCAAGTTGTACCCGTGCCAGGAAGGACATTAGCCTAAGAGTGTTCACCAAAATGTGCATTAATATACCTCACATTTCTCCTCTCTCACTGGCTGTCTCGAGGGAGGGCAGACCACAGGAAGTGAATGAATGATCTCGCTGCTTGGCACGGGCAGCGTGCCAGCCATCTCCATGGTATCCAAAAACCAATGGCCTCCCTGTGGCACTAAATGCTACTTTTTTTAGCAAAGGCAGTGGGGCTGAACTGACACATTTAACAGAACGTATATCACGACTGAATCGCCTTTACGCCTTCTGTCTAGGGCTCAGTGTTTTTAGCCTTGTACTTACTGCAGAAAGGAGATTTTTTCTTGGCTGGTGATGTGATGTGCTGATTTTTTTCTGTTGACTCTTATCCATGACTCTTCTGAAATTGTGCATTTTTTTATGTACAGTACAAAAAAAAACATACTTTCATCTTTGAATACCGTTAATTATATAATATCAAACATAATGAGGATTGAATGTGTGGTTTACATGCATGCAGTAACAGTAATGAACTATTGACTGGAACATGCATTTTACAGAAAATCTCACAGCTTTGAAAACAGTATGACCTCCATAAATATGCTCTCTCTTTATGATCTCATTTTCATCCTACTTCTGGGTCATGGAGGATATTGGAGTTTATCCCAGCGCTTATTGGGTAAAAGGCAGGAAAACACCCTTGACAGGACACCAGTCAGATACATTCATTCACACACACATTGGTTTCACTATCTATGTCAGGATGTTCATAGACATAATGATAAATATATAATTAAACAAGCTAATAGCTAATTAATAGCTAATTAATGCAATGCCTAACCCTAACCTTGGTATCCAAAAGGGGAAAAAGGCTCTTTTATTTTTATGAAATCATTTTATATATATATATATATATATACACACACACACAAAAACCCACACAAACACCAGGAGAACATGCAAACTTGACATAAAAAGGATCCTGACCACCCACCCCAAGACTCTTTGTTATCTAAAAAAAATAATTATAAATAGGACATCTATCTGTCTGTCTGTCTGTCCGTCTAGCTATCTATCTATCTGTCTGTCTGTCCGTCTATCTATAGGCAGCTGTGGCCTAGTGGTTAGGCAATCGGTTTCGTGGCCAGAAGGTCGCGGGTTCGATCCCCGCCCAGGGCAAGACACAACTGAGGTGCCCTTGAGCAAGGCATCTATCCCCCCAACTGCTCCCTGGGTGCTGTGGTTTGGGGCTGCCCCCCCCCCCCACACACTCTGGGCAAGTGTGTTCACTGGTGTGTGTGTTTCACTGCACGGATGGATTAAATGCAGAGGTCACATTCCTCTGTGTACAAACACAGTGGGCAAATAGTTCACTTTCATCGATCTGTATGTCTTTTTATCTATAGTACACAAAGTACACAACACACTTGCATTTTCTACATGTTTTGTCTATGGCCCTCAACTGGCACACTGTTAGTAATGAATATATTTACATGGTTCATAACATGTGTAAAAAAATGTGGTTAAATATATAGTCAGTCAGTAAATCAGAGAGAATAAATCACAGATCCAAATTGTAAATTATTAAAAATAATAAATCCATAGTTTATTCTGAATACCAATGTGCACAATTTCCATATTAATTCCTGACTGTGTTCTGTTAACTGTCAGCGCTTTCCGTTTTAGCTAAATGAATACAACACTCAAGCAGCATGTCATGAGGAAAGAAATCTAGTTAACAAACACTCACCACACAACATTATTCACGTTATCTCTGACTCTGGCTGTTCCCCTTTAAATAAGGACTTATGAGCCAGTCAGAACAATCAGAATCACAGCTGATATGCATAATGTGTGTTTGCTAAGAAGATTTTCCACCTCACAGTGAGCTGCTTTAAAATTCTGACTGCTGGACCTCCAATGAGAATTGCTTTCAGAAACTAACAAACACTAATCCCACTAATCACGGGTGTTATTCTTGTTTTGTTCAACTTATATATATATATATATATGCATTTACGAGTGGAGAAAAAGACATGTTGGGTAATGTTTAGAAAATATCAGTAATCACATCTGTTATTGTTGTTTTGTTAAACTAAATGTGTAGTGAGTCAGTAGCATATAT
>JAOVVF010000032.1:5859917-5870344 GCA_028565595.1 Duopalatinus emarginatus | reverse complement strand
TATCACAATTGCTTATAATTATAATTATTATTTGGAATTGGCCTGTAGAGATGTGTCCATGGCATGTATGAATATGGATCTTAGCAGGAAATACCCAAGCATAGCTGGTAAATTTTTCACATTATTTGCTGTGCAAATCCTATAATATGTATTACTTGTAAGAACTACATCAACATGCATAACTTTTTAATTAATGTACCATACTGTTAGAACCATTTATTTTTTTGTAGTTTTGTTGTAGAAAATCTTTTAATGCAAATCCACAAAATATGGATGAGGAGTGCAATTATTTCAGCCAACCTTACACCAATTTTTCATTTCAAATTTAGCATAAAAATCCAAAAGTACTCACGGCTGCCTAATTACTTACCAAATACACTACTGTGCTTACTGTGTTTTAAAGGTTTATTTATTTTGTTGAACTGTAGTTGCATCACTTAATCTAAACATGGAAAATACTCTGAAATGAACAGCACAACATCATGTTGAGCAGTTGTGTTTGTGTGAGAGAGAAGGCTAGCCACGAATTATGCAGGATGTCCATGGACAGCCAAATGGAAGTGAATTGTTGGTCTCTAATTAATTAAAACAGAAGGCTTTTTCATCCATGGAAAAACCTCACGTGACTCTCAAGGTCCTATAAACAGTTGAATATTTGTTCATGCGAATTAAGAAATCATAATACAAGCCTAATATAGAAACATTAAACAGGAGGTTGATGGCAGAGGCATGGACATTTATGGTGACTGAAAGGCAATGATTAGTCTGTGTTCATAGCTACAGCTGTTCTGGTGTTGTATTTAATTTTATAATGATAAAAGATCATTATACAAATAAGAAATAATGCTAACACACATCTACATGTGATGTTTTTCAAGACAACAGAAACATAATAATAATAATAAAATAAATAACAACAATAATAATAATAATAATAATAATTATTATTATTATTATTATTATTATTATTATAATAAATAATAAGTAGCAGTGCATTAGTATCAGAGCAAAATCTGGAGCCAAATTACTGAGAAGATTTAGGAATCTTGAATTAGATGTGAATTAAGGGGGGAATAAGATCTTGTTGGTGTTGGAAGAGTCAAACCACAACATAAAGTCCTCTCCAGTACATCTCAAAGGCTTTTAGTGGAGTTAAGGTCAGGACTGGTATTGTTGTCCTAGAATATACCCATGTCACCAGGGAGGGGAAAAAAAAATCCACTGATGTTATAACCTGCTTATTCAGTAGATTCATGTACTCAGCTGACTTCATTTTATTGCCACATAACATTACTGAGCCTCAACCTGTCCAATTAAAGCAACCCTGGGTCGTAACACTGCCTCCAGAGACTACAAATCCTTTTTTTTAGGCCATGCAGTGTAACCATTATTTGATGTATGTTCATAAGTAATTATAACATCTACAATTGCATTAATACATCACAACATGTTATTAATGTACCAGTGGTTCATTATACATATAAAAGTGTTACAAAAAGAAATAATGCTTTAATGAGGAAATGCTGTACTCCCTGTAATGCTTCAAAGTGATTGTATGATTCTGGAAAGAAAATTGGGATGCTCAGTGAGGAAGCGGATTCTCAAGCAGATGTAATACCATTTTTGGCTTGATTTAATCTTGTGGGGTTTTTTTTTCTGCCTGTATTCGTTCATGCTAAATGGAGCACTGGAGAGAAGTGGATGAAAGTTAAGAGCTTAGATTAAACAACGTAAAAAAAAGTGTGATTAAGCTAGAGAAAGTAATTAGTTTTCTTCATTTTCACTCTCTGCCAATAAGAAGAAAAAAGCTTGATGGCCTACCCACCCATGTAATGAGGTCCTTTAACCCGATTAATAGCCCTATTTGTAAGAAAATGTGCCTGTGTCTGTGTCATGTGTACTCCATATATATATATATATATATATGTGTACTCCTGTATATATATATATACAGAAAGAGAGAAAGAGAGAGAGAGAGAGAGAGAAAATGAGATTTTGTATTAAATGTTTTCAATGTATGTTACTGAGAAATCTAAAGACAAAGAAAAAACCTGACCTTAAAGCAATGAGACTGACTGAAGTCTTCTTTCATAAAAGTTCAAATATTTCTGTCTCCTTTCAGAAATCCTCACCTATTACACTGTTACATAACATGAATTGCTTACTGTTAAGCTTAAGTTAAACGAACGACTGCTATACTAATCCCCATGAATGACTTATGACTATTGTGAATAGAGTGACTATAATGATGATGTATTAGAACCAACACATCAATATAAATCTGAATAAGTCCTACTGGAGCTACTTTTAAAGCCGCTGATATAGTAAATTAATTAATGCTATATAATATAGTTAGTAGATTAGTACATAAAATACTGTAGCTATATATAGTTCACTTACATGTCATATAACATAGGTTTAGTGTGGTGGGAGATATTACAAAAATATTATAGCATGGTTCACTTACACTCTGTCAGAAATACAGCAGTGCTACAGAAAAAATAAATAAATAAAATGAAATACACAAACAAATATATAAATATGCATACAAAATAAAATACAAAAATTATGTGAGTCATATATGATGCACAATAATACATTCATTTTTTTATTTATTTAAAAAATAATTAGAATATTTAACACAGAAAATGCTGAACATTTGAATTCATAATAGAAAGTAATTTTAAAATTAATTAACACACAGATTGATTGATGAATGAATGGAATAATTTATTAAATAATTAAACATTAATAATTAAATATTATATAAAACTATTGTTCTATTGCACTATTTCATGTTTAATGTAGCACCATATCCTGTACAAACTATACTTCATCCCTCACTCAACCAACTGTGATGAAACGGATTTGAAAATAAAGTCAACTTTGATTTACTGTAATCAATAAATACATGCCTGAAGAAACAAATGTTAAATCTAGATACTAGATAGAAAGATCAAGTTTTTCCTTGTTGGGCGTCTACAGCAGTGCGTTATCTCTATAGCTTCTCTATTTCATCATTTCACTAAGCCCCAAATAAATACATCATATATAAATCATTGATCCACAGTATACTGATAGAAAAAAAGCCTTTCTAAGAATCACTAACTGGAAAATAATGATGATGTTGAACTACATCCATGGTAGACCAATCAAAGCTGGGGTTGCTTTGACTTTAGGAGACCTCAGGAGAAGCATTCTGAGTTATCAGGGGCATACGTACCATGAGACAAGCCATCATCTTCATTTTCTAATGTGGCCAAAAAAGGAAATCCGGGTTTCAATTTGGCTCTGTCTATCTGGATAGGGATTGATTAGAACTAAGAGGTTCCAGTGCGGGAGCGGTATCCATCTCAGCTAAAGAGAGCAGTCAAATGCCATGGCCCAGCATGTTCAGAATGACATTCATTAGTACATCGCTTCTGCTGCCCTGCAAAGTTCACGCAAATGTCACTCAACTTGCCTTTAAATACGAGATGACTCTCCAGTTATAAACTACCATACACCCCCCTCTCTTGTTTCTGCCAACACTATCAATTCCTTATCGGTCTCCTGTGGCCATAATGTTGACTTTTAAACCTGTTCAGTCCTTCTGTTGTAATTAATTCATTTACATTCATTGTGGACTACACTGACATGGCTGCCAACATTGATGATTCCATAAAGTGCAACATTGCCTGTATATAATCACAGAAAGAGGGTTGCAGCCAAGACACGCCATATTAATATTCTTCTTCATTTTATCACAACGTTACTGAAAACATCTGGGATGCCATAAAACGTGCTGTGAAACAGAAATCCTACATCTCAGAATACAACAGAGTTGTTTAAGGTTCTGCACAAGGTCCTGGAGTCCATGCCCTGTAGGGGACCTAGCATGTATTAGACTGGTGTACCAGTTTTTCTGGCATATTTTAGTGTATTTATGAACAGTTCCAAATGTTTATTCAAGGATGTTTGACATACACATACAGCACAGCTCATTATACTATATGCATCAAATAATATTGTTTTGCACAATAATTGCTCTTTAATGGCACTCATAAAAGGTCAACATCAAGCGAGTGCTATCATTACACTATTTAATCACATTTTATTGGCTACCAGACGCTTTGGTCAGGATTATCCAATCAGAATCGTGCATTTTTTCCCCCAGTAGATCTGGTTTTATGGGGTTAGATTTCTGCTGCACTACTAGCATGTTATTTTAATCACTTTGTGTAGAAGTGTAATAAAAGTATTTTATTTCCAACACCTATTATCATTATTAATATGGCAAGACTGCCTGATGGTAAATCCTGCTTTTACTGCAGCCTGGCATCCAGCCAAAGTGCATGAGCATGTGGCACTTATCACACTTATAACAGTACAGATCATGCACTGATTTAATTTAGCACAGTTCCTCATGCCCGCCGAAATGACTTCCTGGTTACGCTGCTGTCGGTGTAGACGTTCTAGTTTATATTCATTAATATTTTTTATTTACACAATTATTTTCCAAATGCTTCTTTTCTTCCCCATGATACTTTAGACTGTCAGGGAATCACACCATTTCCTATCGTTAATTACTTGCAATTTGAAGGTTGATTGAAGCCAGTATGGTTTGTAATGAACATGTAAGGCTCTCAATTGAAATGGGTTCATGTTGTGCATGGTGATTTGTTTTACTAGGGCGAAACTGATGACTACAATCAGAATAACAAACAGTTCTACGAAGAATGTGTGGATAGAAACAAGGTTCAAGGGTTCTCTGTATGAGTACGGGTTCTTAGCCAAATGTTATATAAGGTTATCTACTTTCAACCCATTTGTAAAAGGGCAGCAGTCATTAGGATGTACACTGCACCCTGATTGGTTCTACGCTGATTTTCTTCTCTGAACCCTTTTTTAAGGGTTTTATGCACAGACATGTGGGTCCTACATAGTACTTAAAGAAATAAATCCTGCAGAACAGGAGTATTACAAAGATTTTTTCAAGGTTTATGCTTTTTAAATAATATTAGGGTTTAGGGTGCATTAGGGTTCTTTTTTTTTTTTTTAATTTCGGTCTATGCTTAATATTTACACCTCCAGGAGGACCACGTTTCCCAGAACCCTCTGTGACGAAGCAAGATGGTCATGCCCAGCCACGTCACTCCACACCCCACCTGTTTTCAGTACTATGCTTATTTACTTTGTGTTTTCCTGATTTGTGTTTTTATGTGATTATGTTCACCTGTGTTTAGTTAAGCTGTGTTTCTGTTCATATATTTAAGCCCCATGTTTTGTTATCCTCCCTGCAGAGTATTGCCCTATATTCCTACAGTGAATATTAGCCACGCGACCAAGCGCCAAGTCGTGTTTACACTTTTACATAACCTAGCATTTGACTCTAGCTCACGTTTCTGTCTCTGGTTTTAATTATGTTTGGACTCGTACTGTGTTAGTTTTTCTATTTCTTAGTAAATTACCAGCATTTGTGTCCAACGCTGCTTTGTCCAAAGTTACCTAACATTCTATGTGGACGCCTTTTCTTAAGGGAAGCATCTATAGAGTTGTAGATATTAAAGCCAAGAACCAAAAATCAGTCAGTCAGTCATTATCTTACCCGCTTAATCCATCAGGAGCACCCCCTGGACAGGACACCAATCCATTGCAGGGTACTACACACACACACCTTTTCCCTCACACACTTACACAATTTAGCATATACAGCATATCAGCCTTTAATATGTGTTTTTCAGGAGGTAGGAGGAAACCGAAGTAGGACACACACACACACACACACACACACACACACACACACATACTACCTGCAGCACCCCTATGCCACCCAGATCCATAAAGTATTTCATTTTATAACAGTCTGCATATCCCATGTTCTGTTTTTGTTATCCTAATTCATGCTGCATTATAACTAAGCAGATGTACTGTTCCAGTTCTGTACTTTATATTTACACTTTAAGCCCTGTACTCTTAGTTAATAGCAGTTAGAGACCAGTATTGTGCTTTGATGTTTCCCTCAAAGGAATTCAGTAAACCTTCTCTGTAAAACCGTACAACATCAGTAAACAAAAGCCCTTTGAGGACCTAAGAACCATTAATTATCAGATCCTTATGTTCTAAAGCTTACATTAAACTAGCACGTGTACAGGAAATCCCATGCAGACCTGATCATGATAGAACCATCTCAAATGAAATCCTCCAGTCAGTCAGAAGTCTTATCGATTCAGTGTGCCGATAAAAAAAAGTGCCTGTGGTTTTCATGCTCCTGAAGTGAGACCTAGCACAGGCAAAGACGGGGGGTGAGAAATGATCTATATACCGAATAAAACAATAAAGTGAGCACTACACCAGATAGCAGGAGTAGTGCTCACTTTATTGTTTTATTCATACTAATTTCTGCAATTCTTTGATGATGGAAAAAAATGGCCCTCACTGATAAACCAAGGCCTGCTAGTTAACCTGAGGTTGTTTCTCTAAAAACAAACTGCATCACTGTCACTCAGATACATGAAAACTAAAGTCGGTGATTTCTTTCCTTCAATAGGATGCCTGTGAATGCTGTTTAAGAAATAAAATATGCCAGGACATGCTGTTAAAGAAAAATAATTAGTGACTCAAGTCAATTATCGTTACAACTGTGCATTTGGGTGTTATATTCTTTATATACAGGATGAGTCAACAGTTTTATTTCAGAAACAAAAGAAAATAAATGACATCTGAATACCATGGTAAATAAAGAATTAGGAGGCTAATTATGTCCAGAACATGGCCACCATCCTTGGGGGTAGTCATATCTTAGTAGTTAGAGAACTGCTCATGTGACAAAAAGGTCTTGGGTTTGATTTCTGTACAAGGCAAGACATGACTGAGACTGCCTTGAGCAAGGCACCTAGCTCCCCAGGTGCCATGGTTTGGGGCTGCCCCCTGCTCTGGTCATGTATGTTCACTGCCCCTAGTGTTTACTGGTGTGTGTGTTTCCCTGCACTGATGGGTTAAATCTGGAGGTCATGTTTCTCTGTGTGCAAACGCAGTAGGCAAATTGTTCACTTTTAATTTAAAGCCACCATATTGGATCAAGGGCACGTTTTTCTAATAGGAAGGTGGTCATGTGTCCTGTGACTTGTATAACTAAATGATGCGTTGCATTTATTAACAATTTATATTTACATTAAGCATTGTGGAATATCCATGGAGCAAGATAGTTTAGACTGTCACAGAAAGTCTGAGTCCATTTCCCAAAACACATTTACTAACACCCGAGTATTAATCACACACACCTGAACACTATCACAGCAAACACCACCCCAGCTTACTGAACACCCCCATGGGCTCCTGCCAGGTGAAAAGTATCATTTATTGCGTTTCTATCACCTGATGTACCAAGCGTTATATTTAGTGTATTGTTTATCCGGTTATGACTTTGCCTCATTCTTGCTTTTCAACCCCCGATACAGCTGTTTATAGATTGACTGAACACAGTCTGCGTAAGTTTTTTCTCTGCCTCATGATTTCTGCAAGTGAGTAAACTGTTCATTAAAAAAATATAATAATGAATTAATTAAATAATAATAATAATAACAACAACAATAAATAATAATAATAATAATAATAATAATAATAATAATAATAATAATAATAACAAACAAATAAATAAGCCCCTTAGAAAATGTTAAATAAGAATCTTTTTACAGACGTTTTGGTTGCCTGGTAACCTAAGGCTTTGAATCGGTATCTAACTTAATGTTATATAATGCAGTCCCAAATGGAGTGAATGCATGTTGTGCCAGCAGGAGAGTTATATGACAGTGTTACAATTACATTTACATTTATGACATTGAGCAGATGTTCTTATCCAGACTGAACTGTTTTGTGGTCTCTATCAAAAACACATTCACTTAGACAAAAAGTGTAGTTTTAATCTGAATATCCAGTTGGGGAGATTAGTGAAGTGTAAACAAAAACACATCATTTATTTGTTTGTTTTTTTGTTTGTTTGTTTATTTATTATCTGTTACAATAACAGATAAAGGTGGGAATTAAATTGTGTGGTGCAGAGATACGCCTTTATATTTTGTATGAAGTCAGCCAGTAAATTAAATATGTGCAGTAAAGTATAGTAAAATATAGTAAATAGATATTATAGTAGAAATGATACATACACTGTACCCTAAATAACTCAAGTAGGTCAGATTTAGGACTAGTAGCATGCTACACTTACAGCACTGAGGTGTATCAGACCCCTGAATAATACAATCTGTATAATAATAAACATGAATCCTGAATAAAGCTTTTACTTTATGAAAGTCAATCGAGAGTAGCAATTTGTCTTTTTCACATAGTTAAGTGAGAGAAAGAAAAGCACTGGTGACTGCCAGCCTGCTCAGCTTGTTTGTCCATGTGGGATAGTAATTTATCCATCTCTGCCTTCTGACCATTTAAATTTGTGAAAAAAAGTTGCCCATGAGCCACTATTGACCTACTGTGCTTGCACACAAAGGACATACCTCTGCATTTAACCTACCTTGGCAGTGCAGCATACACCAGGGGGGGCGGTGAATATACACTTGCCTGGAGCGTGGGGCAGCCACTATTTACAGGACCTGGGGAGCAGTCAGGGGGTTGCTCAAGGGCACAACACTCGTGTCATGTCTGTTGTGGGAATTGAACCAATGACCTTCTGGTCACAAGACTGGTTCTGTATCCAGAAGCCAACAGCTGGACCAATGATTGGATTAGGTTTGTGTCATTGGTTATGTCTTTTTTTAAGGAAACCTGTTTTATTTGTTATTTAATACATAGCTTTATGAATAGATGTCCAGTAGTGGGACCCTTGGTATTATCTCTCTCTCTCTCTCTCTCTCTCTCTCTCTCTCTCTCAGTCCCAGAGATTTATGGTGTAGTTGATGTTTCTGAGTGCTTCTTTTGGCTGCACTAGGCCAGTCTGATTTTGTGAGCAGGTGCTAGTGTTCACTGCTGGCATATGCACTATTGTTCAGTAATGAATGAAGCAGTTTGCTGCTGCCACTCTATTTCCGTTGCACCTCCACACAGCTGCTTTCAAATAGCTTTGATATACTAGCATTCACATGGGAACACGCCGCTGTTTTATTCCAGTGCTTCAGTGCGTTCCTCGCATTGCTATTTGCCCTCACTCTGATGTCATATTGACAGATTAAAATGCAAATTAATATGGTCTGAGGTGTAGCTTAATTGTAGATTGAGTGAGCAGTTATGTTTCAATTCAACTGAGCTTCCCAGATGAATTTCCCAAGAGAATTCATGTACTATTGCATTCATAAAGGGAAATACAGACATGCTGTTATGGAACGTCCCTTTTGTGTCCACATCTTTTTTCTTTACCAATTTTTTTTTTCATATTTTTCAAACATTCACAGATTGAGGCACGAAAATGCTTTTTAAGAATAAACGACCTCAGCATGCCAGAAATTCAGATAGAACCATGTTTTAGAAAAGCAACATTACATAAACCCAGGCAATGGCTCATTAATCACACTGTGCATTGAAGTTCAATACATACTAGCTAGACCCATAAAGACTGTATGTACTGTAATGACTTTTCTTAAGCTGAAGCTCAGCAAAGCAAATTTTGACTATTCTTTCAGCACAGTGCATAGTTCACTGTTAAATCTGACTTTATTCTGAACATTATATTGTAGCAGAAAATTCTCACTCTCACTTATTCATTCATTATCTAAACCACTTATTGTGTCACTCAGTTGTGGAAGATGCTGGAGTTTATCTCAGAGATTACTGGGCAGAATTGACAAGACACCAGTTCATCACAGGGTAGATTTGCACCAATCTACACTTGTTTTTCTTTATGAAAAACTTTTTCTTACACTTAGCATCACTGGGGAACCACTGGAGATATTACTTACCTCATTAATAAATAAGTAAATAATTAAATAATGATGAACATGAACAAATCTCATTGTTGTACTTTAACACTCTTAAATCTAAAACCGTTCTAGTTTCTTATGGCTCTATGTAGAAACCTTTCTGCATGGGTTTCAAGTAGAACCCTTTAGGGCATAATTTATGCCAGGCAGAAGGCAGAGCAACACTCTGGACAGGTCAACAGTCCATTGTAGGGCAAATATACAGCTACCTACGCACACTGGGTTTTTGATATCTGGTTTATTAATATTTAATACCAGTTGTTCACTGGACACCATGTCTTTGGACTGTGGGAGGAAACCCACTCAGATACGAGGAGAACATGTCAACTCCACTCAGAAACGCCCCTGGCCACCTGTCTAAAGAATCAAACCTAGGTTTTTCTTGTTGTGAGGCAACAGAGACAAAAAAGTGTCTTACAGAAGCCAAACAAACTATTACTGAAAAAGTATTACATTATTACCTTACATACCTTACAATTTTTCATAAGAAAGCAGGGAAAAAATACATGTACAGAAAGTATG
>JAOVVF010000032.1:5840229-5854282 GCA_028565595.1 Duopalatinus emarginatus | reverse complement strand
GCCTTGCTCAAGGGCACCTCAGTCGTGTCTTGCCCTGGGTGGGGATCGAACCCACGACCTTCCGGTCACGAGACCGGCTGCCGATGTTATTGAACAATAGTGAACAATAGTGACATATTGTACTATACTGAGTGCAAAACAGACTCCCAGTTGTAACACATACAGTACACTATATTTGTCTATATATAAATGGCTGACAAATTAAAGGAATGAACATGCGCTAACATTAAATATTTATGCAAACCATATACAAAGGATAACATTGTTTGTCCAAAGGTTAATTCCCTCAGATGCCATTTTGTTGCTGGTGTTAGGAAGAGCTGTCTAACACACTGCTTTAAAAACTCCTATAAATGATCAGCTGGAGTGACTGTGAAGGTCATAGCATATCATTTACACCATTTCACTCTCATCAAACGATTCAATCAAACAGTGAGCCGTTATGACCTGTGCATAAATGTGAAGTCATCCGGTTAAAAAAAAAAAAACCAAAAAAACACTCCCATCAGGATCGAAATGTTTTATGGTAGGATAAAGGTAATCACTCAGATGATCTCCTGATACACAGCGACCCTCTCTTCAATTATGTTTAAGTGAACCTAAACAATATATACCCGCTTTGCTTCTGATCTGCATATAAATGCGCTTATTTGGCTGCCTTTCCTCTCTTTTATTTTTCCTGTTGCTGTATTGAGCCAAACTCGATCAAAAATGATTGCATGAGATAAACATGCCACACTAATTAAGAAATTCCACTTAAACAATATGAGAAACTGTTTATTTTTATGTCTCCATCCACTACAGAGCAAATCATTTGGAATACAACATCAGTCATTTCATAGATATTATTATAGCCATATGTTAAAAGCTTTTGTGCAAATCCAGGCTTTTTTTTGTGATTGCCTGCACTGCTCCACTGCCATAATCTGAGCTGACTAAGTGAAGACTAAGTGTTTTCCTGTCCTCTGTATACTGCTGTGCTTTGCATGCGTGGTGAGAGGCAGTCAGCATTCATCATATCTACAAATGATTCAGTCATCACTGCAGCCAGGGGTCAACACACACACACACACACACACACACACACACACACACACACACACACACACACTCATCTATCCTTCTATCTATCTATCTATCTATCTATCTATCTGTCTATCTATCTATCTATCTATCTATCGGTCTGTCTGTCTGTTTACCTTTCTTTCTTTCGTTCTTGCACATGTTAAATGACAAAAAAATGTTGTCTATGTATAGATCTCACTAGGTTTTAGGACAGGCCCATGGACTCTGCAAGACCTATTGTGGATGATCTGTGGGATCGGACCAAGCAGGTAGCCGTCATTCCCCATCAATAAGCCTTAAGTTATCCATGAACCTGTCTCTGTTTTCCTTTTTTTACAGTAACCACGGCATGTCAATACGAAATCCCCCCAAACCTGCTGTTTTGGAGATTCTCTGATCCAGACGTCTAACCATCACAGTTTGGTCGTGAGTCAGGGTTAAGATCCCTACACTTGACCGTTGCTGCTAATACATCGGCATTGAGTGTTCAGTTGCTGCCTAATATATCCCAACCCTCGACTATTGTGCTATTGTAATTGAATAATCAGTGTTATTTGCATCACCAGTGCTTTTAATGTTATGACTGCTTGGTGTCTAAATATTGCAAAATGAATGTAGAGCTTTTTTTATAGACAGGTTGGTATCTCTAAATGGAAAACACATTGTCAGTATGTGTTTTTAGTTGTCAGTAATTGTCAGTGTCAGTAATTATGAAAACATTATGAGACGACTGCAGTGTGAGAGTAAGCCTGGGCTAGAAGAGTGTATTCTGCAGTTTGAAAGAGAAAAGGTGAAATTAAATCTTTTTATGTTTTTTTTTTTTTTTTTTTTTTTTTTTTTTTTTTGAATCGTGACCTTGGACGACTCCTGAGTGGGGAGCGACACATTTGAAGGTTAGATAGATTGATTGCAGAAATACAAAGAAACGGTTCCTGGAGAATATATCATTCCATCAGCTTTTTGGCTCGGTTATTTTTCTGTGTCACTGCAGAACTCTGGATTCGGTCAAAAGAGATTTAGGAAAAAGCTTTGAATTTTTAGAAACGTAGTAACATCCAGTGGTCTATACACATACATGAGGCATGTATATAAAAACCTGGGTCCATCTAAGGTGTCCTCCCTTTCCCACCACACCAGACATATCTCCACAGCTCACACAGGCAGGGGATTTGGTGCAAGGCCTAATAAATATAGAAAAGGTCTCCCTCTCACATCCCTTTGAAGCCAGGCCGGTGTTTAGGAAAAGAAAAGCAAAACAGATTTCGCTTTATGAATGTTTAATGAGGCTGCTGCCGCGAGCCAGAGTTTGTAGCATGCACAATGAGGAACTTTCTTCTCGCCTGTGTGAAGTCCTGTTTAGATTCACACCCCAAAAATTCCAGCCACTTTTCCGGAAAAATGCGGAGGTCGTTCAGAAGCTAAACATATCCCTTTTCTATGCAGAGGCAGGGAATCATATATTGAAGGACTGTAAATCTGTTTTTTTTTTTTTTCTTTTCTTTTGCTGGTGAGAGTAAATGGTGCTGCTCGTTTATTCAGCAGATGGAGCTGGAGTGACCCTGGGCAAATCAGAATGTGCCAAGCCGCCACTTTTAATTTGGAAATATAAACAACTGTCTTGGCCAGCAGTGCACCTTTGACCCTTATTTAGCACAACCTCCAACCTTGCGCCGATGCTGATGGCCAGAGACAGGCCTGCTGTACGGTCCATTTCCCAGGAAATAAAGACATCATCATTTACTCATCTCTTCTTCCTCTTACCACAATGGCCAGACTCATTTTCATATTAATACGCTTTGCAGCCCATCGGTAAGCAATGGAACAGAAAGACTATTGATGATCTCCCACTTGTGTAATAAGGTTTAATTCTATCAGAAACACAGCAGGCCTCCAGGAGCTCCATATTCATCTCATCAACTACTGCTTGGCAGCAGCTTATATTATAGATTAGATATTGAGGTCCAGTGCTGATTTGACATCTAGACCAAGTTGTTCTGCATATAATAACTCAGTGTAAACAACTCAGAGCCACACACACACACACACACACACACACACACACACACTTCCACATTCTAAGCAAAACTTCCCAGTCTGGTCTGGTGCTGGTTGGTTTATGTAAAATGTAATCTTACATGTGTGCACAGGTTAGCATAGCATGCTAGGGATCAGATTCCAGATAGCAAATTAGTCATGGTCCAAGATCTGGCCCACACTTATTATAATATTTCATCCAGCCCACATACTGTAGTGAAATAATACTGATATCTGGGATAGGAATGGTCAGATTTGGACATGGTTCTATAAGATGTGCTAGACACAACAGCTTTTATGCATTTCCACTAATCTAAATTATTATTAATTTATAATGTTATTAATTAACATTATAGTTAAAGTAAAATAAAAAAAAATAGGTAAGTGTGTGTGTGTTTGCACTGGCATGGCACAATATACATTTATTTCTTTAGTTCGTTATTTTTAATATAACAGCACTATGATTATTATTATTATTATTATTATTATTATTATTATTATTATTATTATTATCTTGTGTCTAAGTGCAAGGGAAAAATGAACTTTTTTATTCGTTTTGCAAAAGCATCCCAAAAAAGTTGTTTATTCACTGCATGATATTTGCATTCTGCGTGAAATTCAGTGTTTAAAAGGAAAAATGGAGTACACGGCATTTAAAGGTTTAATTCATGCAACTGCTGTTTCTTTATTGTCTTTGCATTTCATGATATTTTCCAAAGGTATTTTAAAACATAATGTATGGCAAATATAATTAATATGTTATAAAATAATAAGCACTCTGATCATCAGCCTCACTTCTCTACTCTTACCACCTGGGGTAAAAATGACATGCATGTTTCTTGTCATCCTTTGTAACCATTTTAAAACATTGTCTTCTGTCATCTATGTAGAGTGTCAATGTCATGAAATTCCCCTCGTGCTCCTCCTCAGCACAGTCAGAGTATGAAGCATGGGCTTCTGCTTTCATTGTTTTTTTGACGTTACCATGTGTGTCTTTTTTTTTTTTTTTTTTTTTTGCATCTTGAAGATGATGTGATGGCCCAGGAGTATTGCTGACATTTTCATAGCCTCACAGAATTAATTCCAACCTGAATTCATTAGGCTTTACAAAACAATGTGTGACATTCACTATGTGAGGAAATCACACTTAGCTAGCAAGGTTTTAGAGATCTTTATTTTTATGGTGTGATGTTTGTACCGCTGTATTTGTTAAATTGGCTTCTTACTCAACATACTTCTAACCTACATATTTGATCCCCCCTTGTAATATAAAGAGAGGTAAGAATTATATATATATATATGAAGAACTATATATATGAAGCAGCGTGTGACAAGCCTCAACATGAACTACGGGTGAATCGCAGGGCCAAATTAAAATTTGCGGTAATTTGAGATCGTGGTAATGCGTTATTATTGCATTAACGTCGACAGCCCGAATATATATATATATATATATATAATAATAAAATTATATTAAAATTTTATTGAAATTTTTATTTTATATTAAAGTAATGCTCTTTGTTTTGTTTTTACATCTTATACAGTTTTTACAGTTAAGCCACATTAAGTGCTCAACAACATGAACTGTTTTTTTGTTTTGTTTTGTTTTGTTTTTTCAGCAGTTAAAAACAACATATAATAATAATACTTAAGAAAGGAAGAAATGAAAGTACTCAGAGTTAGTAGCTGTAGTGAGAGAGCGTGGGTGGTCAGGCACATATAGGTGTTATAAATCCACTATGTCTCTGCTAATTGAATTTGGAATTAAAGTTTGTGTGCTAAGGACAACTGTGAAAGAACTGTCAGATGTAGCTGAAAGGGCTAGTCAGATAGAAAGTGTTCAGGATGAAGGAACAACTAAATATTCAGGAACAGTATAGGTGTATAGCGAGTGTATAGTATGTACAGTGGGACATATGTAGTAGGTTTGTGAGGTGAACTTGGAGGGGAGTGGGACACCAGACCTTACTGTTGAGCCTTCCAGAGGTGTCGTGGGCATGATTCACCGGAGGTGCCTACCTGATGACCCCTATGAAGTGTTCAAAAGGAAGTGGTTGTCTGCGGAATTTGGGTGTAGGGAAGGTGTTGGTCTGTTTGTGATTCAGGTTATAGCTGGAGCTAACAGTGATTTGCTGATCGGATCTTAGGCGGCCACAGCAACATAGGAGAGATTATCATGGATGTGGGGAACGTTGTGGTTTCTGTGTGACCCAGGTATTAGGTGCAGTTGTTATTGCATTGTATCGCAACACTTAAGGTCAGCATTCATTAACTCATCTTACCAGAAACCTACAGCAGTCATAATGACTGCTTTTATCAATTCCGACGTTAAAGTACAGAACATCCGAGGGAATGTTGTTGATATTAATTGCATTACAACGCTCCTCAAGCTGACCTCAACCAGAAATACTAAACGTACTGTATGTCAGTTATGGTACAGAGGACATAACTAAAACCTTCCTGCAGACACCGTAGAGCATCTTTGAAAGTGTCACCTTGATTCTATTTTTCCGTTAACCTCATTTAGCAAACTGTGTCACATCATCATATGACCCTGATGTTACAAAAGAACGCTGAGCTAAAAAATATCTGCTGTCATTATGTTTAAATACAGGTCAGTCCAGAAAAGTCTGAACAATTAACTGTTTAACCTTATGTCATGAATAAACTATGCCGTTTCACTCGGGCTGTCTGAAAAAACAACATCCTTTTATGACAAATTTTCAGAGTAAACCATAAACCAAAGGTCATGTAGGAACTGATGCAGTCATCGATGGCCAGGAGCCAGGACAACTCTAGGTCAGATCGATGCCACAGTCAACAACTCCAGTCAATCACAGTGACATCGCCAGTCATTGGCCTCTGTGAACTCATGTATGTGGAAGACGGCAGACAGCTCATTCTGAGTGTGATACACTACTCTGTGACACAGTTTGAGCTAAAGTTGTTGAACTTGGTTGGCTATAGTATGTCTGGAAGGAAGCATGTGTCAGACTTCACCATTCGCAGGTGGTAGAGGTCATATCATAGGGGAGGATAGAATGGCTGGTAGGATAGAATTGGAAGGTGACCAAATGTATGGGAGTATATGAGCAAAAAGTGGACAGTAACTTTAAGTTTTTGGACTTGTGGTAAGTTTTAGATTTGATACGGTATGGCTCTTTTTTTAGTGGTATTCTGGCTTCAAGTACTTGAATCTTGCTCTATGTGCACTAGCTTCTGATATTCCAAGTAAATGACCAGGCACTGTTGTTGCTGAATGCTGTAAATCTAAATTAAATAATGAAATCTAATAATATAAACTATATATATAGTTTGACATGTATTTTTTTCATCTTGTGAGGCCAGTGAGATTAATTAAGAATGTATATAATAAACGAATGCAGCATAAATTACAACAATATTTTTTTCTTCTAATACAGCATCAAATGTCCTTTTTGTGATTTCCTCATTAACAAAATTATTCAACCCTTAGTCACATACATCATTAGTAACATCTTAGTACAACTCCCTTTGGCAGTAATAACATCCTTCAGACCTGAAATATAGCTTGAACACGTTTCGTGCAGTGATCAGCAGGTATCTTGGCCCATTTCTCATGGGCAAAGGCCTCCAGTTCATTGACATTCTTGGGCTTGCATGCTGTAACTACGGTCTTCAAGTCCCACCAGAGATTTTCTATGGGATTTAAGACTGGCAACTGACTCTATGTACAGGTTGGTCCCTACATGTTTCCGCTTAAAAATAAACCAGCTTCTTAACTTCCGCTTTGTGACTAAGAGTAGCACATAGCTTGTTCATAGGTTTGTTTTGCACTTGTGTTCATGAGCTATTAGGTAATGCACAGGTTACTGAACATGAGTTTTAGACCAATTAAAAAGCAGCGACATGTTGGATATACCACAGAACACAGCTGTGTATCACATTATGAGGCTTCTAATAAGTACAATTCTGTTCTTAGCTTTCATACCTTTCCAGAGAACCAGAAAACGCATAAAAGATTGATATTAAATATAACAGTAAATAACATTTTGACTGTTACCAGCCATACAAGTGTGTGTAGTCAGCATTTCATCAGGAGGTTCTTACTGACAGCAGGACCTGAACAAATACTTTCACAGAATTATTCAAGGTTATAACGTTACTTCTAACACATAAAAACAGTGTTACTTTCAGATTCATTGTTAAGGTAGCTGTAGTAGTTTGGGTTAGCTTGCACTTTCCCGCATATTGATCGATGTAACTGGAGACATAAAGAGTTTGAAGCCTTTCTCTCTCTTGCCAATAGAGGAAACTGATGTGACCGTCTTTAACATGTGGGAGTTCAAGTAGATATCTCATAAAATGTCATCGTAAACAGACTTAGAGAGCACGACATCTGCTGACAGCTTGTACAAATGGCTAACTTCCGGGTTTTGCTAAGAGCCGATAAGCTGGCTTAGCAAATCCCGGAAGACTTTTCCGCATAGAGTCACTTTGCTATGGCCACTCCAGAATCTTCCAGCCCTTCTTCTGCAACCAAGCAATGGTAAAATTATAGTTATGCTTGGGATATATATATTGAAAACAGCTGTGACCAGCTGAGGACTCCACAAGTTATCTTCTGTCAAACAGGACCAGACAGGTTAGCAAGCACATCAATGAGTCTCAGGTGCCCATGACCCATTTTTGGTAGGTTTTATCCACTGTAAACCAGAAACACCCCAAAAGACCTGTTGATTCTGAGATCATCTGTCCAAGTCATCTAACCATCTTAACCCGGCCTTTGTCAAAGTCACTTATATTCTTGCACTTTCCCAATTTTTCTGGTTCCAACATATCAACTTGAGAACTTGCTCTCTGAGACCATTTACAAGAGCCTAATTACCCTTTACATTGTAACCAGATAATGTTATTCATGTCACCTGATAGTGGTTTCGTGGTTTTAATATTAGACTCACTGTCCTGTTTTTTTAAGCTTTTAGGAGACCACAGAAACAAATTCATTCATTTAATGCACAAAAATCATTCTATTTTACTGCCCAATAATTATATTCTCCATAATTTGGTCGTGACAAATTTCCAACAATCATGAGTCTACCATGTCATACAACAGATGCCAGACAGGTAGGATAAAGTTTATTATGTGCATCCTCTCAGGTGTACTCTGGCCAGCTGCAACTTTCAAACCTGCGCTGTGTAACACAATCAGAGAAAAGCGCTCCACCCACGTCTATATGCATGAACTGACAGATGGCAGTGGATACTGTTGCTTATTGACATGTGAGAGAGAAAAAGAGAGAGACTGCCATCTCTTTCTCCCCGAGAGCATAGACACTCTCTCAACTCCAAACTTGTGATAATTAAAAGAAAAAAAAATCTTCTTAATTGCAGTTGGTCAGTGAAGGCATACTGTATGTTTCATTAGTGTATGCTTAACGTATTGTTTTGGTACCTCTCAATATTTGGCTACTAGTATGACAGAGCCAACACGCCTCCATTTATTTTGTGTACTGATACTGATACACATTCGACTACCAGGCTGGGCGGTTTTTGTATTATTTTTTATTTTTTATTTTTTTTGTAATGGACTACACTCACAAAGGGACACTTCATCCTCCATACCACCCACCCACAGAGGGAAGGAGAGAAAAGCTTAGAGGAAAAAGCGGGAGAGAGAGAGAGAGAAAGAGTCGAGTGAGTTAGTCCTGCTTGTGGGAGGAACCACTCGGTCTTTGTGCTGTGTGTTGTGGGATGTGTCAGCACATAATATCTTTAATAGAGACCCCTATATGTGTCAGCATGTAATTTCTTTGCATGAGACCCCTCTGTTGTTCTGTCATGCTGAGACACGTACACCTCCGTCTACATCACCAGGGACAGTGGAACTGTGACCTCAGTGAATAGATCAAGCATTCAGCATCTCTAACTTTAAATGCTGTTGTGTTGTAATTGCGACATGCTGAAGCATTTATTATAAATGAATGAATTCGTAAGTAATCGCAAAATGGTGGCTAGTCTGAACCACCTCTCTCATTGGTCAATTTATTAGGAACAACCTGCTATGCATGCAATTTTGCAATCAGCCAATTATGTAGCAGCAGGACAAAAAAAACTCAAATAAAATCATGTAGATACAGATTAAGATCTTTTGGTAATGTTTACAGTAAACATTCAAATGGGGGGAAATATACAATATGATCTCAGTGACTGTGGTTGGACTGTTAGTGCTGGGATGGGATGAGTATTTTCGATATTGCTGATTTCCTGGGGTTTTCACACACTGTAGGTTTTACATTTGCATTCACATTTATGGCATTTAGCAGAAACTCTAATACAAAGTGACTTTAAAATGGCATAGTCATTAACTTGAAATATCCAAAGCTAGTGCTGGAAAACAAAATGAATTCAAACTACTTAAAGCTAGGATACTGCCAGAAATGAACCATACAGTACCTGATAAAAAAATAAATAAATACAAAGTGTTCTATAACCTGAAAGTTTAACTACACTAAACCAGTATACAATACAGTAACTACAGTGAGTGCAAAGGAGTTGACGCTGTTGGTGCATTGATGTTGAATAAGAAGCATTTTGGAAAGAAGTATTCAGTTGGCCTTACCTGCCTCAGATGAAGCATGTAATAGCCTTTTTAAACTCTTTTTACACAGAGAGTGGTGCGAAAAACAAAAAATAAATCCAGTTCAGTGGGATAGAGCTTAGAGGAGAATAGCTGGACTGGTTCGAGACGAGATGCTATGGTAACCACAATTTAACACCATGGCGAGCAGAAAATGTTGAACGCTGACATGTGTAGACCTCTTATCTCAGCATACTACACACATCAGGATTCACTCCAAACACTAGGAACAGGAATCTGATGTTACAGTGGGCACAAGCTCAAACAAACTGGGCAGCTGAAGATGGTCACCTGGTCTTTTTCCAGTCTCCAGAGAGAGAGAAAAAAAAAAAAGAGAGAGCTTATGTTTTCCTATAATCCTCTATTGCATGCTTTTTCTGAGTCATGTGACTCTAGCTGAATGCTTCTCTACAAAACACTGCTTATTCAATCTCATAAGGTGGTGTAACAGTCTGAGGAAAAAGCTCCAAGCCACTTCTGTATACATTAATTCACATTGGCCTCTGATTGGCTAGTGATGCCATAATTGATATTGTTCTTAAAAAATGCAACCATTAATAAATGGTTACAGTATAAGTGGAATATAAGGAGTTTAGGGAATGGTGTTATAGGAGTTGAATCAGCTTCAGGGTGGTAACAGTGAATGAGCTTCCTATAAGTCCTCTATCAGCACATCCCAAACTGTTGACCATGCAAAGGTTTGTCAGTGAGAAAGCATTCAGGTGTGCATCTAATCTCCGAGTTTGTAAATACAGACTATCTGAATGACAGGGAGCAGATGAGTCAGTGCAGGCACATTACAGCAAGCCAGACAGAGCTCTCATCACAAGCCATCCTTCAACTGCCCTCCTGAAGGCCAGGACAGGAACACTTCTGGAGCTCGGTTTTTGAACCTGAACGATGCCTTTATTTCTGACTCAACCAGAATAAAATTGTTTGTTGAAGCCATTTTAAAGAGCTGGCATGGTGAAGACTGGGAGAAAAAGCGAACCATATTATTGACTTAGTTCTAGTGTGCTATGACTCTTCTTTCCTGTTTTTTTTTACTGAGTGGTGAAAACTAGTTCATCTGTGTACAGCAAGAATTTGATCAGACTTAAGACTTTGGATCCCTCCAGAATTGTGGCCAACTCATTAATCTAAATATTTAACAGTGTTGAGTTTAGACCGCAGCCCCGTCTCACTGCACAGCCCCCAGAGATTAAATCTGTTCGTTTATTGCCAATTTTTATGCTGCATTTGTTCCCTGTAACATTGATTCGATCAGGTCATAGGTTCCACAGCACTTTCATCAAGTTTGTACAATAAAACTTAGTGCCAGATTTAATCAAAAGCCTGTTTGAAACCAATGAAACATGCTAATATGATCTAATTTCATAAAAAAAGACACTTTTATTATTACTATCTGGTAGTAAGACAGAAGTCGAGAATGCTGCAGAGAGATTTACTCAGATTACTGCACACACAGACAAAGTCACAAAGATATTAAAGTTACCTCCACTTTAAGGATTGGGATTAAGTCCTTAAATCTGGATTTTAGAGAAATATCCTAGACTCCAAACTGAGATGAATAGATTAGCAGTAGCAAATTGGATTATTATGTTTTATTCATTTTGTGAAATGTTTTATTTATTAGGTGTTTGATATATGAGAAATAAGTTGTTTATGAGAAACATTCAAATTATGGATCATTAACAGGTATTAATTGCAACTGTTTTATAAATAATTTAAAAAATAGTTAAAAAAATAAAATAATAAAATAATAATAATAATATAAAATAAAAAAAATAAATTAATAAATTAATAAATTAATAAATTAATAAATTAATAAATTAATAATAATAATAATAATAATAATAATAATTTTAAAAATACATTGTTCTGATATGATTAGTAAAAAAATGCAACAAAGGGATTTTAGATGACTTTCTTCTTATTGCGATTGCTAAAGGTTTAAGTTTATAGATTGTATTTACATCTATACATGTTATTGTATTCTACTGAAATGTTCAGGATGTGCTCCTGATTTGATTTTATTGTTCTTGCTATGTGTGACGTATCATTTACTGATTCCAGTCACAAATATAGATGCAAATAAATTCAGCAAAAATCCTTCAGCGAATACGAAGTATGAATTATCCAAGCGTGAATCTGATTAGTATTAGTATGTTCACGGAGAAGAAAAGGCTCACAGGCTATTCAGGGTGTGATGGTGGATAGAAAAGACATGAACTGATATAATGATGGATAGCTGCATGGTTTTTGATTCGGTATGCATAAAGATGTGCAAGTCAGTAAAAGATGTAGCGTGATGAAGTCAAACCTTAAACACATAAACACACATCTCATAGAACAAAAATGAGAGCCCAGGTTACATTTTCTCTACAGAGAAATGACAAAGTTCTTCATTTCCCCCCTCTTCTTTATTTTCTAACTTTCACATCCCCTCCCTCGAGCATGTATGCATGTCAAGCTACCAGAGGGAGCTGGCACATAGGGGCTGAGGGCCGGGAGGCTTTTCAAGGAACAATTTGTGTTCATATCTCTCCTCCATCTTCACACCAAGGACACAGTGCGCTGCGGCTGGTGTTGCCATGGAGACTAGCCTCACTAGACTGTAAGTGATGATAGTATTACATATGCTGCAGGAGGATAGTATTGACCCTTTGACCTTATATATTGACCTTACAATCTTTAAAATTGAACAAAAAATAAGCGTCATCACATTTTGTCATGACATGTGAAAGAATTGTGTATAAGTATTACTTAAGATGATAATTAAGGGCCAATTGGCTTTAATGAAATAAAAAAAAATGCATGCAAAAAAAAAAAAAAAAGAATAGTAGAGAATATATGCATATATACATATAGCATACTATTTACTTACTTTATTTATTTGTTTGTTTACCATGCTTAAAAATATTCTCCATGGACAATGATGACAGAGGGTTTCCATGTGTGCAACTACACTTTCATACACCAGGAAATTATAAAAAAAAAAAAAAATTAAAATAATAATAATTCCACAAATGCAACACTTGTCTGATTCCCGGAACTTTTTTCAAGGAATAGGTTTATTTATTTATAATCTAGGGATTTCCCACTTGTTTTGAATAAAAAAAATAAATGGGCAACTGAGTCACAAATTAAGTCTTTTTCAAACATTCTTTTAATACAAAGTCTGAAGACAACATATTGCATCAATAAGTGTGTGTGTCACAATAAGCCTGAAGCTGACTGTACATTTTGTATATAAAAAGAAAATGCCACGATTACATAGAAGGGACTGCTGTTGTGCTTTGTTCCATTTATTATAGAACAAAGTATTAGGGACGTGCAGATGGCCATATGCACAGGCTGGAGCTCCAAGTGAAGCAATGACTAATTATAAAAACGTAAGCCTCTATAATTAAGCCCTAGAAAAACTACATAATAATGCCTTGTATTACAGTGCTGCCAAAAGTATTACTATTAATTCTATTTTGTGAAAAAAAATATATATATATATCATTGGTCACTAAATTTCTCATGAGGCTGGGATCAGTCCAGTGAGCTTACGTCAGCCTGTTCATAAGCTGCCACTGTCAATAGGGCTATGAGGGCTACACCACTGCTTGACTCCTGTCAGCGCTTAGTGATGGCCTCTGAGCTGTGATTAATTACACTATGTGTGTGACCATGTGCATGTGCAACCTTATTTTCTCTTAGAACTTCATAAACAAGCATGCCTCAAGCTGTGCTATTCTATAACTAGAGTTATTCTACTTACTGTTACGACTCTGTTCTATATGTTATATTTTGCGATGATTCTGTCTTAGATCATGTTACATATTTTATGGAGAAATGTACATACAAAAATGTGAACATATTACTTATTTAATAAGATAAGAGAATAAATTAATTTAAAAATAAGAATATATATAAAGGATGTCACCAAATATAAATACATTATCTGGTTAATGTCTTTTAATCGTATACAGATATGATAAAAATACAACCTGAAACAAGAGCCATGAGACAAAAAGGAAAAAAAAAAACACTGCATATAATGGGCATAACCACAACAAAAGCAAGACAAGGGCTGCATCCGAAATGGCATACTCCCATACTAGTTAGTACGCAAATCTAGTATGCGAGTCAGTGTAGTGCGTCCGAATACCTAGTATGTAACAGGTAGTATGTGAAAGGCTCCCAGATGTCCTACTAGGTCGAGAGAGATTTTCTAGTATGCTCTGCCAGCACACTATCTGAGCCTGATGTATCCCATAATGCACTGCAAGCGAACTGAGAGCCTGTTTTATTTGTAAATGAGACGGAGAGAGTTTATCATTATCA
>JAOVVF010000032.1:5818009-5832823 GCA_028565595.1 Duopalatinus emarginatus | reverse complement strand
CTGACTCAATAATGCAGAACTCATAAAATAAATGTCTATAACAAAAGTTGTACTAAACACAATATAGGGTGCCTAAGTCTTTTGCACAGTACTGTATATCTTTGGGGTTAGGTTTAGGCTTAGGGTTAGATCTAGGGTTAGGTTTAAGGGTAAGTTTAGGGCTATGTTAAGTTTGTTATACATATATCAGTGGAAGCTCCTCACAAGAATTACAAGACAAAAACTGGCACATTTTGTTAGTACCACGTCTTTTACAGCCTTCAACAGTGTGTGACAGTATACACACCATGAAACATCATGTCTTACATGTCACTTTAGGAACAATTTAGGAATTATTCAACATAGACATATACTTTGTCAAGTAAAAACATGATTACAAATCTACATATATCTTCAGAATTTTGAAATAGCTACAAGAATAAAAAAACAAGAATTTGTTAGAATTACGAACAAGCAATTCAACACAGTGCCATTTTTACTGACTATTAAACCTAATTATCAAAACCAGCAAAAAAAAGTAAACCCTTTAAAGCAGCTAGACTGTATTGTACCATACACCAGGCAAGGTCACTCATGAAAGTCACGTAGAAATAAAACAAGTGAGCTGCTCTCCAAGAATCCAATCAATTAGACACCTCTAATCGCCATTTCAGAGTTGCTCATAGGAGGCTGGAGGAGGCTTAGCTCTATTCACTGAGCTCAATTCATGTACTGCTTCCTTGTTTGCTCAGGCAGAAAAAGAAAATGTGGACTTTTTTTGGGGTGTGAGGGCTGGATTTTTACTGCCCTGACTAGCAAATCTAATTGAGCTCTCTGGCATGAAATCGTGAAATATTTACTATGCATAAATACAAAAAGGTGCTGGAAGGCCATATAAAATGGTGCCAAACTCTCAATTGTCCCATCAAGTAAAAAATAAATGTCAGGCACAAATTATATACGCAATAAAACAATAATTGGTTAGCTTCATCAGTAGCTCTGTGTTTGAATCTAACGGCTTGTGATTTACACCATGCTTGTCTAACAGCCCGGAATTTAGTCATCTGGGTTTTGACTTAAACTGCAGTTAGTTCGGAGCTGAACCCTGAGTCTCATATGTATAAAAAAAATAATTTGTTATTTAGACAGCTTAATCAGTAAATAAGCAATAAAACTCAAACCAGACCTCAGTTGAAAATAACATGCACTAAAATGTGTAAACAGTTATTATGAAAGAAAGAGGACATCACTGGAATGCCCTTAAACAAGGCATCTAACCCCCCAACTGCCCCGGGTGCCATGGTTCGGGGCTGCCCCCTGCTCCGTACAAGTGTTTTTTTTTTTTTTCAATTAATGACCAATTTAAGGATGAATCTCCAAAATAAAAAATTAAAATTCAACGAAAGTAACATTACTATTTCAGGGCTATGACTGTAAAGCTATTCATTTAGACCATTTTCTTCATGGCTCTTTTTTCAGCATTTGTACTGAAACTCTATACACAGTCTAATATAAGTATTATACAATACCTCACTACCCAACAGCAGATTTCAAGAGCAGCTGACAAAATCATCATGGTCTCTTTACCCTCTATTGACACCTCCTACCACAAATGCTGCCACAAAAAATCAGCAAGGCTACCAGCACTGTGGATAACCCCTCCCACCACTTTCACAGTCGCTTTACCCTCCTGACATCTGGCAGAAGGTGTCAGAACATCCCCACCAGCACCATCAGGCTCAAAAACGGCTCCCTGAGGCTCTTCAACACACTCAACACACTACTGCACACCAACACCCAGGTGGATTAATAAAACCTTTCCCCACTCCCACCATTGTTCTACCATAACTGTCCATACCATATGCAGCCTATAATGCTATTATTATCTTCTTTACTTGTATAACCTGCTTTAACTAGCTGCTGCATTTAACTTGAGCTTGTGTTACACATCCTATTCAACATACCATTTTCTTGTTTTCTGTAGTAAGCTTGTGCTGCCTTGTGTATTTTGTGTCTTGTGTCAGACTGTCATGTATTTTCACATTATGTATAGTCCTGTGTGCTGCTCTATTATTATGTGTTTTACATGGTGCATGATGAACAAAACACCGTTTCGTTATAATAGGACAGAGCTGTAATGCACTGCAACTATCTGTACCTCTTTCTGCAATTGTATAGTGTGCTAAATATTAGTTTTTATGGAAACCCCAGCAGATATACAGTATGCTGCATGTATGAAAATGCATGGTCTGCGTGGGCTATAGGGAGCAACGGGTCTGTAAATATATCAGAAATGTCTGAACCCACTCTTTGACTGTTTTTCATACAAACACTGAGGGGAAAAATACAAGAAAAAACATTTGCTAGTTTTTAGCCTGCGTGATTTCTGAGATGTTGATTTAATTTTTATATTAATTTAAAATTATTATTATTATTTTAATAAACCTGGTTAACCTACACGTAAGATGAAGCATTTAAACTCATCACCTTCACAACCGTGTAAAGGAGGCCTAGGGCAGCTGTGGCCTAGTGGTTAGGGAACCAGTCTCGTGACCAGAAGGTTGTGGGTTCGATCCCCGCCCAGGGCAAGACACGACTGAGGTGCCCTTGAGCAAGGCACCTAACTCCCCCAACTGCTCTCCAGGTGCTGTGGTTTGGGGCTGCCCCCCTGTGCCAGGTGTGTGTGTGTGTGTTACTGCACGGATGGGTATAAATGCGGAGGTCACATTCTGTAAACTCTCTCAACATGAGGCCTTGTGTGAATTTACAATTAACTTTAGTATTCATGTTATCTGTTATATTCATCTAAATAATCATATTTATATCATATGGAGGAATTACATTAAAACCCACTTGACTTTAAAAATAGGAGTGATCGTGTATTTTATCCTGAATGATGTTGAAGAGCACTATCAAGCTGTAGCTGAATAAAGACCACACTCGTTTTATTCTCTATTTTCTCACTTGACATATTTTACTGTTGAATAAAAACACTGGATTTTTCCATTATAGCCTCTAAACAGATGGAGAAAAACTGTGATGGAGAATTTCATTTGGTTTCCGCCAAGCAATTAGGTGGAACTAATAGTGTTATTTTCGAACAGTTTTATGGTTTTGTGTATAAAGAAATGCTTCTGATGTCCAATTGTTTAAATAAAATAAAATAGTGGGCTTGTGAGATACAGAAGATGGGTGCGATAGAAAATAATGGAAGAAAACTGTGGATACTTTTTGCACTGTGGAGACAAATTTGAGATTTCGATGCACTATAGCCCCGGAGCAAGATCTTTGTTAAATTCCCCAGCCTGGTGGTGAGGGTTCTTTCTGTGTGAAGTTTGCAGGTCCCCCTTGTGTCTTTGCGGGTTACCTCTGTGAGTTTAGATTCCCTCCCATAATCTAATGACATACCCATTCAAGCAAATTGGAGGTATTTAACTGCCCCTAGGTGTGGGTGTAGGTGTAAATGTGGACCCTTCCAGGGTGCTTCCCAGCCTTCCACCCAGGGAAGGGACCACTAGGATAGACTCCAGCACCCCCACAACCCAATAATTGTATAAGCAGTGTGTCAAAGTATATTATTCAACTTACCGATAGTCTGATATTTATTCAGAGAAAGTCGTAAAATAATTGTATTTAATTTGTTCAGTTGCTTATTGGACATTTCATATTGTACAGTTTGGCCTTTTGGCATTTGGGGCAGCTGGGGGTTGTGGTTAAGGACCACTGCCTTGTGATTGGTATGAAGTGGAGTTGCCCACCACTAGTGTGTACACTATTGTGTGCATGGATGGGTTAAATGTGGAGATCAGTGAGTTGTTTAGTTTTCACTTCCCTATGTGCAAAATAAACCTTTTGCTTTTGTGCAGTTCTTATACACGTGTGCATGTTTTACCATAAAGGTCATTGTTTGTCAAGAAATTCGCTATCAGGGAGCAATGAGGTACTGGAGAGCTCTGTTCGATAAACTGGGGTTGTTGGGTTATTGTTAATTTTAGATACTGATACTAACGTGGGTTTGGTCAATAGGGCTGGATTGGATTTGGTAGTGATAGTGATACTATGGATTACTAGGTCAATTATTCTGTGGAATACAAATGTTGGTCGTGAATATAGATTTATAATAATAAAACACTTCAATCCATAAACATGATGTATGTAAGATGCATGTAGGATTGACTGACTAATTTCGTTAGTGTACAGATATAACTATGACCATGTGTGGATTCGGGACAGTGTTTTAATAAATATATGACTGATGAAATAAAGCAGTCTGTCCTGAGACTATAAATGTTTGCTGGAGTTAAGCTGTTCTGTCGTTGGTTATGATGTAGAGACAAGCTGGCTCAATCAATACTGAATTGTGGGGACATTAAATGGTCTCTGAGTTGTTTAAAATGGATATTCCGGAGGTCTAAATGTGTATGTATTGTAAAATTAAAAGACTGGGCATTGCTTCTGGCCCTGAGCCTCTGAGCCTCTGTTGCTTATTGGATGAGTTCTTTGTATTAAGCAGATATCAGACTTATTTTACTATTTGCAGGACTCTTGTATTCAACAAGGTTATTTTCAGAGAAAATTTCATGGGATTAGTTTTGCAGATAGTAGGACAAAAGTACACACAGTGCAGTACGGATAAATGAAGGAGAATGGTTTGTACATAAAAAAATACATATACTAGGGGAATAGGTAAAGAATGAGAGACTTTGGGATAAAAGGAGAAAAGTGAAAGTGAACTTTTGGTCTACTGTGCTTGCACACAGAGGTGTATGACCTCTGAATTTAACTCTTCCATCCAGCGAAACACACACACTAATGAACACACACACTAGAGACACACTTGCACAGAGTAGGGGGAAGGGGGGCTAACTATGGCACCCATAGGAGCAGCTGGGAATTAGATACCTTGCTTAAGGGCACTTGAGATGTGGCGTGTCGGTTGCAGGAATCAAACCGGTGACTAGGCTGGTTTCCTTAATCACAAGTCCACGGATGCCCTACTGGATGGTTTGGCCAAAGACAGAAGGTTACTGGCCTAAACAAGCAGATATGCAGTAAAGCAGTTATTCAAACGTTCTGTAGTGTAAATTGACATGTTTGGTGCCTAAAGTAGGCAGCATAAAGAAGCATATGTGCTGTTGGATATTTCCCAATTCCTATTTTGAGTCTCTTTTGCTGAATAATCAGGTCAGTCTTTCAGTTTCTCATCTATCCAATCATTACATTTCCTTCAGCATGAAGTAATAATATACACTCCTAATGAGCTAATGCAGTCATTTGCCAATTTCACCCAAGCAGCTTTCACACAAAAGTTGCCAAATAGGGAGCTTAAGGTTTAGAATGTGCTGTCTATGAGACAGATGAAACAAGCAGACACGTTTTCAAACTCAACACACAGCAGCGTAACACACTCAGAAGAAATCTGCCTTTTTCTACATACATGACCATGCAGATACATATGATTTACTAGTTTCAGTCTGATTGACAGGAAAAGATTGCATACCATCCCTCCCACCCACACTTGCCTGTACAGTAGATTATTCAACTTAGAGATCATATTGTATGCTCGACATGCTTGACCTTCTTTATCCAATCTTGTCAGTTCGTTGACATAAATTTGTATTGGACAAAATGTACATCATTTAATGCACATCAAATGTTGAACTAAGCATACCAAACTGTGTATGAAAGTCCTTGGGATATTGTAATAGATGTTAGCAAATATATAACAACAGGATGATGGTCACTTGCTAATTTATTTTCAAAGTGTCCTAACTGTTAAATAAAAAAAAAACTGTTGAAATCTTGACATGAACAGACAGTTACGGAGTGTGTACACCAGCCTGTTCGTGTGTTATGCGTAAATACATCAGAGTACTGGTAAGTAAAAATATCTCTTCCATGCATCTTCTAAACCTCTTCTTGCTCAGCACAATAAATGTAAATAACACTGATCTGATGTAAATTTCCTTTACAGTTAAATAGACAAATATTCAATTTAATTCAGTTTTAATTCAGTTTTATTTATATAGCGCTTTTAGAAAAAGACCCCAAAATGCCCCAAAGCAGCTTTACAGAAATATAAAATCCAGATTTCACATTTCTGTAAATTTTATCGCTGATGAGAAAGCTGAAGGTGACAACAAAGAAAGAAACCTTGAAAGGAACCAGATTCAAAAGGGAATCCACCAACCTTCATGTGACATGGATGGTGCAATTACAATTACAATTACAATTACAATTCAGTTTTCAGGGCCAGTTCTTGTTTTATTACTTTAATAAATTGCTTTAGAATTTTTTTAAATTCATAAAAATCACTTTTATCAATTTTATAAATTGGCACTCTTTTTTAAAAAAAAATGGAAAGTGGGAACAGATTTCTACAATGTAATGTCAATTAATTAAAAAACATATATATGTATAAGTGATTGCATAAATATTTAGCTTTGTTAAAGTGACTGACCTTATTCAACAGAGGTCCAGCCAATTGGTGTTAATAGTCTCACAAATAGTGAAATGGAGATCACCTGAGTGCACTGAATGTGTCTCAAGTGATTGTAATATAAAGACAGGTGTCTCTAAGGACCAGTCACTGGATAATCAGTATACCAGGCTACAATTGCACCATGACACAAAAGAACGCTCAAGGCAACTTCAAGAAAAAGTTATTAGAGTTCAGTTAAATCTAACATAAAAAAGAAAGAAAAAAAAAAAAAGAAATATGGCACGTATGTAAATCTGCATAGAGCAGGCCAGCCTTACAAACTGAGTAACTGTGCAAGAAGAAGAATTCTGAGGAAGGCCACCAAGATACCTGTAACTACAAGACAAGCTTCAGCAGCTGAGATACACTGCATATGACTGTTGCCGATGTTCTTCAGCAGTCAAAGCTTTGTGGTAGAGCTGGAGGAGGGTTGAGACCAAAATGGAGCTTTATGCTTTATTATACTAGACGCTATATTTGGTGGACACCAAGCTCTGCACCACATCACCACAAACACACAATCCACACCATTAAACATGATGGTGGCAGCATCATGCTGTTGAAATGAATCAAATGAAAGTGAACTATTTTGCCTTACTGTGTTTGCCCACTCAAGGAATTTGACCTCCGCATTTAACCCTTCCGTGCAGTGAAACACACACACCCGTGAACACTAGGGGGCAGTGAACACACTTGCCCGGAGCGTGGAGCAGCCCCAAACCACGGCACCTGGGGAGCAGTTAGGGGAGTTAGGTGCCTTGTTCAAGGGCACCTCAGTCGTGTCTTGCCCTGGGTGGGGTCGAACCCACAACCTTCCGGTCACGAGACCGGTTCCCTAACCACCGGTTCCCTAACCACCGTCCCCAACCACGGCTGCCCCCACGGCTGTTGGTGTGCTTCTGGGCAGGGCTTGTAAAAGTATACGGTAGAATCGATGCAGCGAAATACAGGGAAATACTGGAGGACAATCCGATTCAGTAGGCAAGACTTGGGAAACTCTGACTTGGGAAATTATTTATTTACCAGTAAGACAATGACCCAAGGCATACGGTAAGAGCTAAACAGATATTTAAAGACAACAAGGTGAATATACTGGAGTAGCCTAGAACAAAGCTCAGATATCAACCTAGTAGAGAACTTGTCAAAAAACAAATTATTACCCAACAGACAACCTGAAAACAACTATTCACACTTAATCCCCATGCAACCTGACAGATCTCCTGACAGATGACTTTTTATATCAGTTCCAGTCAGAAGCCAAATTCACGATTTCTAAGTATGTCTTTAGGCTGTCCATCATGGTGATCTTTAGACTGTCCATGTGGGTTCATTCTCAGTAGCCGCAAGTGATGTTCAGTTGATTAGACTTCAAACAGATGTAGGGCTTCAGGGTGGTTCAAGCAGGGTCCGGGGAGCAGAAGAAATTGTGAATCAGGATCACTGGTGTCTGGTGGTGCCTCAGGAGTAGCACGTGTAGCTTACTTAAGTGACCTGTGAAGAGAAAGGGAGAGAAAAGAACACCAGTTATTAGCTATGCTCTTCTGATATAATGTATAAAGGAAAAGCATGAATAATCATGGTTAGTTAATAAAGCCACAATTTGGACCTTCCAACAAACTCACAAAGTAATGCACGATGCAGTATTTCTAATACATACCGCTGCCCTACAACCATTTCGTACTCGCCGTACACACATTAAACCACATGTACACCATATTTTTCAATTTGCATAACATCTTGTTTCCTCAGCACAATGTCCTCATAGTGCATCCCCCATCGCCAAGCTGCCCAACAGACCGGTGCATTCATATGTGCTGCTGGTGTGGTTGACAGGGTCTCCCTTGCCATAGCCTGACCCTGCTAACTCAGCTGGACTCTGCTAATGAGCAACTGGACCTGGATTCACTCCATTCCCACCTTTTCTCTCCACTGTTGCAAGTCTTCCCTTGGCATCATCAGCTCCTGATGTCTGCTAGCAACATGAAAAAACAGCATGGAAGGCAGATCTCTCTGGCATCTTATTACAATGTGTCTGAATGTGGTGCATCCATCCAGAGTGATTCATTAAGAGTCTATTGTGTGATCACCACTCCATTGTGTTCTGAGTCTCTTAAGACTTCTGTTCTGAGTCTATGCAAGAACTGACAGTTAACATAAATAAGAGAGACCGTTGTGATGGGGAAAACGTTTACATCTCATTCTATGGCGGTGTGTATTGTATTAGAGTAACGTCATGGCCTGCAGCTGCCAAGACAAGGTACGAGCAAGACTGTGCATTAGGGACAGCAGGATCCAGGGACTCATTTAAGCTATTAACATTGGCAATATGGTTTTTGGCTTAAATGTTGGATGTTAGAAAGCAAATCTCATGTCTCTCATGTGCTTATTATAAAACATGTTTAAAGTTAAATGCATTTCAGTGATGTTCCCCTAACATTATTTTGTTGAGTTAGAAAATGGCTTGAATCCTCAATAGATTTACAGTACAATGCATGTGAATAATACTTATGACAATGACGGTTCCTTTATGAATGCCTGTCTGTTTTTTTTTCAGTTAGATTGCTGGGCAGAAATGAAATTATTGATCGTGAGCACTTTTGTCTGAGCTTTTGCAGTAGACCAGAAATTATGCTTAAAGATCATTGAATTCATTTTAACTGTAGTATGATGGCTGCTGGTTTCCAATTGTCTCCTCTGTCTCATGACTCTCTGGAGGACACTTCAAGAAGTAACTCATATAAATCTCAACAATGTCTGCCTTTTTCATGAAGACAAAGGAGCCGGGTTCTCTCAGACAGAAAGACAAAGCAGTCTAACACAGTAAAAACAGTGATTGGATATAAAGGATTTTAATTTTGGTGGGATTGGAATTAAAACTGTTCTCCATGACAGTTTACTCCATGAAATTACTTAAAAAAAAAAAAAAATTAAATGCTGATTATCCAGGGCATATATTCACACATCTGTGTCACCCAAATGAGGATGGGTTCCCTTATGAGTCTGGTTCCTCTAAAGGTTTCTTCCTATTGTCATCTCAGGGAGTTTTTCCTTGCCACTGTCTCCACCGGCTTGCTCATTAGGGATAAAATTTCTAAATAATTCTATGATGGTAGATCCTTTTTCATTGTTTTCTGTTAAGCTGCTTTGGGACAATGTCCATTGTTGAAAGCGCTTTATAAATAAAACTGAATTGGAATTAAATATGAGGTGCATTTTAATGTCCCACAGGACATTATTCTTCCTTCATATTTTTTTTTTTCAGTTCAGACAGATTTACTGGGACAGTGACAGATTTGAATTCTTATTCATTTTTATTAAATTTTTTTATTATTCCATAATTCTTAACTCATTATTAATTCCTGTACAACAGTAAGTATTTGCTGTATTTTTGTTGTTGTTGTTTTTTTTATATTTTTATTTATTTATTTATTTAATTATGAAGGTACACAGACTGGCATGGCTAAATTTCTTCTTTTTCTATCAGTGCATCTATGCAACATTCCCCAGTGGCCAAACAACATGGGCGCTCCCAGCACTTTGCCTATGAATCCCACGTTTTGTGTTTTTCTCACCCGTTTTATGTTCTTAATGACGTCTATTGTTCTTACCCGTGTCTAGTTGCCCCGGTTCAGTTATATAAGCCTTGTGTTTTGCCCTGTTTTAAAGTATTAAGAAAGCCTTGCCACACTATGCAGAGCCTTGGGTTATCTCTCTGTGTATTAATTCTGGATTTTGACGTTGACCCTGTTTTTCGACTTGCTCTTTGTATGTTGTTTGCTGATCACCTGACCCTAGCCTGTTTTATGACCACAATTTTGGACCGGTGTATTGAAGTATTTGTAATCATGTCCAAATTGACCTTGTTGAGCCTGTCTTCTTCTTCTCCTTCTTCTTCTTATGATATATTTCATGACACCACACTGTTCCTGGAAATTAGCAACCGGTGCTGCATGTGCTCTGCTGGACAGCAGTTGTTGATTATTGAGCCAATTTATACACACACATCGTATTTGCTCATTATCATGTATTCCAACGCGGAGTATACATTCAGCACTAACATATCACACCTGCTGCTATTCTCCAGATGCTCCATAAGACCTTGATTAGGTGTGTAGGTTGTGTTAAATGAGGGCTGGAAGTAAGCAAACCTCCTGAGGGATAATCATCCATGCATACGACGTGCCGTTCCTGAAGTGATAAGCTGCAAAGGAGTCCCCTTCTCCCTTTCTCACCCACTCGCCTGCTTTACACGGGGATTGAAACATTTTTCAATTGTTTATATCCCACAGTTAATCGTTTCCAGCAAGGAAATAACTACGTTCCTTGCACACAGCCATCTTTTAGCCTCAATCAGAGGTAAGTGACACTGCGGTTAACAGCTACGACTTCAGTCGATTCTTTTTTGAACATACCTCCTGCATCACAGTTTTCAATCAGTGCATTTGGATTACACAGGGATCTTCCTAGCAGGTGGCAAAGCCCAGTGTTTTGCAGGAATAGCATCCTCTGGTGCATAAACCTCGCCTCCAACCATGTAATCTCTCCTGAGGACACTGCAGAGACATTTGATAGTAATTGCTTTCTGCGCCAACTTGTTCACAGAGCTTGTAAAAATAGGCTCACCAAACAACTTGCTCCAAAAAGAGAAACCCATCCCTTCTGGCTTCAGTGGAGCCTCAGGGACTGTGCATATCTGGGCAGAACCTTGGATCAATATTTAATCTTCATGCGCTTTATGTTCTTTAGTAAACAGATTTCAATGATGATTCAGTGAGAATTATTACGTACAGCAACATATTACTCACGCCAAATTACCAGAGAGACGTACAATCCGAGGCACAGGATCATGTACAGAGATATATTACAATAATGTTATGTTTTTAAACCAGGATTGTAAAAATGCTCACCATCTTCCTTCCTTTTTTTAAAATGTGTTATGTGTTTGATCAGTCAGATTTTTATTTATTTATTTATTTTTTTATTCCAGATGACATAAACAGCCCTAGGAGACATTACAACCTCTTCAGCTCTCTTCAGTGTTTGCATTCAAGAGTGCTCGTCTTGCCACTTTGAGGGTGTGATGGTTCCATGATCTGTTTTCGTATGCTGATTTGTTTGCTGACTAATTTGTAAGGTCTTTATTCAAGCAGCTGTAGAGTATGCTGAGGCACAAAGATGAGAGCAAGTGCAAGAGATGCACAGTTTGTGATTTTTTAGCCTTGAGGGTGGAACAGAAACACACGCACATGCAAGCACACGCGCACACACGCACACACACACACACACACACACACACACACACACACACACACACACACACAAGCTATGCTCTGCAGTTCTTTTTTCCTGTCCTATAGAACCCAGGAATGCCGGCACACTTTTATGAAAGATATTGCAGCTGAAGGACAAAATCTGCAACCATGTTTATTTTTATACGCTCTCTCTCTCTCTTGCTCTCTCTCTCTCTCTCTCTCTCTCTCTCTCTCTCTCTCTCTCTCTCTCTCTCTCTCTCTGTGCGTCACAGGTACAATGTACTGTCAAACCTCTTCTCTCTGTCCGTTCTTTCCATTCTTCATCTCTCATACAGCTCCAGGGGAGCAGCACTGCGGTATTTAACTGAAAGTTTGGCCACCAGGCAAAACTAAAAGTGGTGCACTAATGGAGTCGTAGCATTACGGAGCACTTTTTTGTAAAAGCAAAAGTATAAACAACTTTATTTAAAATATTACAAATGCATACCTCTAACAGGAATATGTAAGCATTATTTATATAGTTTATATATAATTTATATATAATTTATATATTAAAATCTTTTGCTACATTTACTTAATTCTGTAATTCTTGATATTTAGAATCTAAATTTTATGTTCATGATTTATTTTGCGTGGGCGATCTGAAGAGGTTTGATCTTTGCTCTGGTCTCTTCCTGTGAGGAGTTCAGTAAGTGAAGTATTTGCCTACTGTGCTTGCACACAGAGGAATGTCACCTCTGCATTTAACCCATTTGTACAGTGAACACAGTTATCTGGAGCAGGGGGCAGCCCCCAACCACGACACCCGGGGAGCACTTGTGAGGGTTGGGTGCCTTGCACAAGGGCACCTCCATCATGTCTTGCACTATGCAGGGATCAATCCTATCAAGACCGGTTCCCTAACCACATGGGCACAGCTACCGCCTAAAACAGACCAGCAGACTCAAACCCAGGATGCCAAGCATCAAAGACTTACTACAGAGTCTCACTGCTCACTACAGAGAAACTGCTCTACTTGTGTCCGTGGAGGGAGCACCAAGCAAAGAATTTGCACCGGAATCACTAAATATTTGTTTATTATCTAAGCTCTCTATCGTACTACTATGTCATGAACTATATAAGGTGCTGAAATCTATCATAGGCAGGGAAACAGCCTTACAAGGCAGACATACTCACATGTAGGGGCAATTCTGAGCTACCCACTGCACCATCCCCACCAATATTCCAATAGACCAGTGTTTTCTCATGTTTCAGGGTGGTGTTTTCCTTTAAGATAAACACGCTTCAGTGCTGTTCTATATTATCTTTGCAATTCATTTCAGTATAACTCATTACTCAGAATAAACATTACCAATCCTCTGAAGTGTTAAATAGTGAGGTGTATGTAAAGGATATAAACACTATACATCATACCTAATGACTAAATGTGCTTTCTGAGCCTAAAAAAAGATTGTATCTTTTCCATTTGATACAATTAAAATAAAAAAGATGCATGTTGGTAATGTATCTATTATCGTATTTGTATCTCATAGGATATAGTTAAGAAACAGAATCCTGTACAGTAGGTAAAAATCCTGAATTTGTATGAGGGCACTGACATCTTGGGATATAATGTACAAACATTATGAGGGAACAGTGCACACTTGCATGAAAGCATGCACCTGCTCCTATAAATGGTTTCTTACTACGAGGCTGTTATATGATCATGCAGAGCAATCGTCAGGCGAAATAAATCACGTTTATTTTAAAGCCTGAAATTACAAGCACGTCTGCACAGGATTTACAGGCTGTTAAAAACTGACAACCTCCCTCTACCCCTCTACCAGGCAAGCCCCCATAAACGTACAGCCTCCTAAAGTAAAGAAAAATGCAAGAAACTGTGGAGAGAGAAATTCAGGGAGAATAGTTTACCCAACCCAGAATCAAACACACACACATGCTCACACACATATACATACACATACACACTGTACGTCAGGCAGATGCAATACAATAGCCTCACTTCAAGACTAATAAAAAGATGCATTCATGATTTCCATTTTTTAAAGTTTTTTAGTAGGTCATGCTTTACTAGGCTTATCCCATGCTTCCAAATACTAATCACACAAAACCTGCTCAACTACCTACTGTTCAGTTGTCTATCCTTTTGTGTACTGTATACTTAAAAATCAGACATGGTGTGCTTGTTCCACTTTTAATTTTCTTCACCGAAGGCGCTTAACATACAAAAACAATCCACCCAGCGGGGTGTTCATTATACCTGAGCCTATGCGCTTTGACAGTTGCTACTGATGATGTGTTATTGTTAGATACAAGGGCTAGAAAATGACCAGCCCTACTTTGGTATGTCTTTGTTATGATGACCGCGGGTGCAGCTGCACTTGGTTTCCAAAAGAATAAATAATTAATTAATTAAATAAAAATAATAGTATGCAAAATCATAAAAGACATTTGCTAACAGGGGATTGTTATGGACACCCTGAGCCCCAAGTTGTTAAAAAGTTGAAGTGGTATGTCATTATTTTTGACTTAATACCTCATTATTTCGGCCTAATAACTCATTATCATTTCTAGTTATTATTTTAGAATCTGATAACAGAAAGGTGAGATGTGAGTGAAACAATGAGTGAAAATGAGAAAAAATGAGCCAAAATAACAAACATCTATAATAACTGTGCAAAAGATGATTAAAAAAATGACATTTGACTTTTCTGGCTGACTAATCCCAAAATACACAATATGTCCACACCCAACACAAATCGCAACTAATCTTTAATTCAATTCAATTTTATTTGTAAAGCGCTTTTAACAATGGACATTGTCCCAAAGGGTCAAATATACATTTATAGAATTTTTTAGAAATTTGATCCCTAATGAGCAAGGAAAAACTCCCTGAGATGACAAAAGGAAAAAACCTTGAGATGAACCAGACTCATAAGGGAACCCATCCTCATCTGGGTGACACAGACAGTGTGAATATAAACAAAACCAAAAGTGCAAGAAGCCAGAGAATTGAAGTCTGTGGTCTAATTCATGGTTTCTACATCTGTCCATTATAGTGTATTGTAGACTGTCCATGTCCATGGTGGGTCAGATGAGACT
>JAOVVF010000032.1:5750965-5774226 GCA_028565595.1 Duopalatinus emarginatus | reverse complement strand
CTCCCTCTCTCCCTCTCTCTCTCTCTCTCTCTCTCTCTCTCTCTCTCTCTCTCTCTCTCTCTCTCTCTCTCTCTCTCACCCCTTATATTTGTACTCAATAACCTTTAGACTTTATATTGTACTTAGCCTTAACAGTGCTCCACTTCATTCCTGGGCTTCATTAAATCATCCTGTTTATAACTTTGTCCCTTTTTTCTCAAGTAGTTTATAATTGTAAACTGAATCCATATCTTTAAAATCTATATCTTAGATGTTGTGTGTGCTTGGGTGCCTTTATTTTCTGTTCGTGCTAAAGCATGAAAGTCTTAAGGGAACAAGGCTGTGCTGTTTTGTGATTGCTCAACTGCTTTTTTTTGGATGTGACTCAGGATGTGGGCCAATCACAATCACAAACAGGAACGGCAGGAACTTGGAGAAACCTTCAGCTGGGGGCACTGTACTTTATAATGTGTGTGTGTGTGTGTGTGTGTGTGTGTGTGTGTGTGTGTGTCTGTGTGTGTCTGTGTGTGTGTGTGAGAGAGAGAGAGAGTTTATGTGAAATGTCAAGACAATTTCCAGAATATACACTTACATTGTCAGAACAATTTTAATTTTGAATGAAATATCAGGACAGAAAGCATTTCCTGACATTTTTATTTCAAAAAATGGCCTACTAACAAAGGGTTATACCAATTACTTTCAAGGTAGCCTTTGTATTTGTATCAATAGACACTCAGGAAGAATGGTGCTGTTAGGTGCTTTATGAAACTGTTATGTAAATACACTTTTCCTGATAACATTGAGTGCATCGCAATATGTGCAGAAAGGCATGCAGTACGCTTTCTCACATTATACAAACCCCTTGTCTTAATTGGCCTTCTAGCCAAGCCAAGATTATATCAACACCGTCATCTTCCCAGGAGACGAACACGCTCTTCTTCCTGTCCATTAATAATGTTCGCTAAAAGCTTATATAGTTCATAATGTTATACAAAGAAGAGGACGAGCACAGACTAAGCACGTAGTTAAGCATTAAGCCCTTTTCCTGATGGCTCAACCTTTCAGTCACTCATGCAAAACTTTTACTACTAGCACCTCTTCTTCTTCTGCTATTTCGGCTTGTGCTGACATTTTGGGATCTGCCTGTCAAGATCGCGCAGAGCTTGACACACTAGTTAGGAATGCTTTTAAATAAAAATAGCAGTGGTCTGACTGACTGGTAGTCAAGCTGCAGTGGTGATGGTGGGAAAAGAGGCAAAGGCTGTATGTAATTTTAGTCAGGCTGTTATTGCAGAAGAAGTCTAACAGTCTTGAACTAATCTTGAAGGATGAAATCTGATTGGCTAGCTGCCAGGGATGTAACCGGATATAGGGAATATGGATAAATTATTTAGATTGATCAGATTGAACGGATGTGGCATACAGTGATACAAATACAGTGTTAACCATTTTCCATCTGGTTGAGACTGGAAATAGATACCGAGATTAAATTAATTTCAAACAGGCTATTAGATTGTTTATGCACTGAATTGCTAGAAAAACTAATACTTGGTAGGTCCCTCTTGGGGAATGAAGTCCACAAGCTTGTGGCAATATTCCGTAGGCAATGAACACCATACTTCCTGCAAACGGTCCACAGTACTGCAGTTTCCCGAGGGGTAGGATTTCTGTGTTCTACATTGTGTTGCATTGCACCCCAGATGTGTTCGATAACATTGGGATCTGGTGACTTAGGTGTGAATAGCAAAACCCCCAAAACTCAAATGAGTGTTTCTCTGACCATAATTTGGTGTCTCTAGACATGTTTGGTGGTGCATTGTCCTGTTGCAAGATGCCAAACCTATCAAATTGAATGCAGGACATGAACGGGTGCAAGTTGTCAGAAAGGACAGCAAAGTGTTCACCTGTTTGAAGATGTACGATGGTTTCCAAGAAATTCCAGCTAAACAAACCATATACTGTTATGGAGCCACAGCCAGCATCTATTTTGCGTAGACTTGTCTGGACCAGTTTTTCAGGCATTTCAGTGTATATTGAAAAACTGATAACTATATGAACAGGTGCCTCATACTGTATTCTGATATTGAGTAATGTAGCTGAGGTTGAGAATCTGTCAGACCCAGACTTCACAGACCATGCTGACAGTGCTGGCATTTCCATTTCTGTTTCATTTTTTTCCCACAGTGCTTTCCAGGGGCATTATGGTTAAATTCATATTTATTAAAAAAATTAAATCCAGATCCAAATTGTGGTGCCACTGTGATACTCCACTGCACGCAGCACACCGTGTCACAGCAAGCTTTTTGGACCAAAACTACAAAGATTTATAACATCATGGCCTTGCTTCCCTGCCTTGTTTGTTTGTTTCAGGAATACTGTCATGAGTTTGTCTGTATAAAAAAAAAAATTATCATCTGTCATCATTACAGCAGTAAAAAATCCATCAAAGCCACCACCAGAAATCAAAGCTAAATATATCCTAAGCATGAAATGATCAGATTTCCTTCAGGAAACTATCAGACCAAGATGATTAGACACAAAAGCCGTTGTGCAATATTATGCATTCAAAGCCACACTACTGATATTTTTAGACAAACCCAGTCCTTGCTTGAGTACTTTGTCACTCTTTGTGTGCATAGCATAAAAAAAAAAAAAAACATGGCATAAATTTTTACATGCAGGCTTATGCTGTTTAAAAGCACATTTATACATTAGCTATGTTGTGCACTTAAATAACAAAAGATAAAACATTGTATTGTTATGTATCAAATTCCCTGTGGGTGTGTCCCAGGAGTGCTAAGCCAATTGTGTTGTGCTGAAGTGGAAGAAAGCCTGTCGCTAGTGCCACCGATGTGTGACGGAATAATGGCCAGGAGACAGGCGCTGGCAGTGTATAAGCCTTTTAATGATGAGATCAAAAGAATTGGCAACAGTACTGGTAGACGGATGCGGAAAAACAAGTACAGGTCAGGAGAAACACAAATGCAAAAACGGCAGAGTATCCAGAATATCACTTGTAGAGCAAAATCAGTAATGCTGGACAAAGCTATATGTAATTATACTTAAGTTTACATAACGTTAAAGAGTCTCTGGACTGATGTGCTTATATAGACATGTTAAAATTGAGTTCAGGTGTGTGTCATTGAGTACTGTGTGTTGGAGGCTATGCTGGTCATGTTTGTAGGTTGTGGTATGTTCTGGGAGTAGGTGTCCATGGATGGTTATGGTGTTTCCATGACATTGTGCTTCATTACAGATCATCTGGCTGGCATTACAGATTTTCTGGTTAGTTTCCAACAATCAAGTAATGATAAGAATTTTTGCTCAACAGCCGAATTTAGTTTCTGTTTCTTATTGTTATATACTATTATTGTATAACTATTACATTATTATACTTCTCCTATTACTATCATACTATTATACCAGCCCTATATAATCACTATACTATTATACTATCCTTATATAACTATTATACCACAGGTAGTGTGTGTGCTACACAGCTCCAGGGATCTGGGGTTGTGGGTTTAAACCTTGCTCTAGTTTCTGTCTGTGAGGAGTTTGGCGTGTTCTCCCTGCATCTGCACGTGTTTGTTCCGCTTTCCTCCTACCTACACAAAAAACAACACACGTGGTAGACAAATTGGATGTGCTAAATTGCCCTGCGTGTGAGTGTGTGCATGAGTGTGTGTGGATGTGGAACCCTGCACTGAATTAGTGCCCTGTCCAGGCGGTTTTCCTGCCTTGCATCTAATGATTCCGGGTGGGCTCTGGACAAATTGTGACCCTGGTGGCTGAAGTGGTTAAGGCAATGTCTGACTGACTAGCTGACTTTAATACTATTCCTGTATTACCAAATGCTCTAAAAAGCATATGATTATAGATATTTTAATTTAATTATTACAAAATGGTCATTAAAAATTAAAAATTGAAAAGATTCTCCTTTTTTCAGTATTTCCACCATTTACAACATAATCCCACAATGAGACATGGTTTGATGTTTGATGCATTACCCAAGATAGGAAATGGTAATATAGTATGAAAAAATTGCCAATTATGATGGATATTAGAAATGAAAGTACATAAATTCACTGAGCATTTGTAGAACACACACATAAAACACAAGAAATTTAATAATAAAAAGAAATATATGCAGTAATTGAAAATATATCGAATTTGTGTAAAGGACATGAGATAGACAATTGGATAATGAGTGGAACGAAGCTGAATAGGAGACACACATCATGGCTGTAGGCACTGTATCTAATTTTAGCTTAACTATGCCAGGATTAAACAAAATAGCCTGCCAGGCCAAAAGAAAGGTTCTGTTTGGATTTGGAGTTTCTGAAGGCAGTGGTATGATCTGGTGTTGCTGGTGTAATGTTATGTTAAGTCAGCTGAGTACCTGAATGTACTGAATAAACAGGTTATAACATCGATAGATTTTTTTCTTGATAATGCCAAGATTTATCAGGCTCAGCTAGTGAAAGCGTGATTCAGGGAGTGTGAGGAATTATGAATTGGCCACTGCCGAGTCCCTACCTTAACCCCACGTCTTTGGGATGTGCTAGAGAAGATATTACAAGATTACAAAAAGATATATTGTTTCAACTCTTCTGTCACCAACAAGACCTTGGACGAAAATTTATGCAACTCTTGACATATATGCTGTAATATTGTACAAGGTTGTGAAAGCAATGCCGTGGTAAATTAGAATGCATTAGAATGTGCAACTATTTATTTGTTTCTTGTTTTCTTTTTGGGCATTCAGTCTATACACCAAGAAAGACTGGTATACTAGTCTAAAACATGGTAGGTCCCCCATGGTGCATGAACTACACAAGCTTGCAGAAACATTCTGTAGTCAAGGAACACCATACTTCCTTCTGAATCGTCTACAGTTCTGTTGTATTCCAAGGGGTAGAATTTCTGTGCTCCACAGAATGTTAGATGGGACTGGCAAAACCCCAAACCCTGTGGCTGTTCATTGTCCTGTTAGAAGAGGCCAAACCCATCAGAATGTATGCAGGACATAAATTGATTTAACACACATAGACATTGCAGACAATCCAGAGTCACATAGAATGGCAGCTAAACAAACCTGATACCATTATGGAGCCACAACCAATCTGTATACTTCACATTATAGAGAAAAATGTATTGTTACATTCTAATGGTGTATCTTCAGACAGCCCTGATCTCTGAAGCAACTTCAGCAAAGTCCACTGTAAAGTCAACATAGGGCACAGAAAAAGACCTCAGTGTGGTATAGTTCAGCCAAATACGTGTTCAATGTCTTGCCATAGCATTGTGTCTGCTTCTCTGGGGACTGCAGAGGAAGGGTTAGAACACTGTGTAGATAGAAGTTGTGCCAAAAGTGCTTTAGGCAGCTTGTCCAGAGATCAGGGACAAACATTTTTTTTGTCACCCACCGTGTACAACTGTTATCATTGTTAAAGTTCTCTTGCATGTCTGTTTTTAACAGGAGAGACTTGACTGAGGTCTATGTGGAATCAGCCAGATTAATAGATGATAACATGGCTCCGTTGTTACTGATTAGAGATCCAGTGAAATGGAAATTTTATGTCCAAATCAGAGTTCCTGTGTCTGTGTGACAAGGTGAGGTGATAAAGGTCAGTGTTCCTGCCTCTGTATATTTAGTGGTGCTGATTGGTTATTATTACAAAAACTTTTAAAAGGACTGCTTTCAAAAGTTCATGGTTGGTTACAGTGGTAACATCATTGGCTCCCATGTTAGAGACCTGGGTTTGATTCCTGGTCTGGGCAGCCAGTCTGTGCTACACCAATAAGGGTCCTTGGGCAAGACTCTGAACATTACATTGGCCTCCGGTAATACCAGTAACCTTGTAAATCACTCTGGATAAGAGCGTCTGCTGAATGCTGTAAATGTAAGCCAACATCATGAACTTGTAATGTTGTGCAGAACATTACACAGATTTTTTTTTATTTTTTTCTAAGCTTGATGTTACAATGCAGTGCTGTAGTGCTGTTGCCTCACAGTGAAAAGGGCCCGTACACACCCCTTGTCTGTGTGTGTTTTCTGCACATGCTCCAATCTCCTCCAACAGTCGAAAAACATGCAGTCAGCTCAATTGAATATACCAAAGTCTTCCTAGGTGTGTGTGGTGAGCATGTGTGTTTGTGTCTGTGTGTGTGTGTGTCTGTGTGTGTGTGTAAGTGTGTTTGTGTCTGCCTTGTGTGTGTACCTATCCAGGGTGTTAATAGGATAAGACGCTTAGAATAAATTGCATTCAATGCATGGATTGTTCAATGTGTATAACACCAAAAATCCCTTTGCATTTAAGAAAGCTGTTGTATTACAATGCCATGGTTTTAGCTAGCTGGGCAGCCAGATGTGTCAGGTGGCATTGCCAATCATCACCTGACCCTGATCATGCCTTGCATCCATACCTGCTGCATTCTTTATGTGGCGGAGTAATGTGTTAAGATGTGACAAGATGTGAATAAAGCAATACTCTGCAGGGAGCAAACCAAACCATGAGGCTTAAATAACTTAACTCAAATGTCATTAAACTAGACACAGGGGAAAATAATAAGAACACAAAATGGGTGACAAAGTCAAGGCGCATAATACCAAAAACAGGTGGATTGTGGAGTCATTTGGCTGCATGTGGCCATTTTGCTGACACCCCAGGGCTTCTGGGAAATGTACTCATCCTCCCTGGGGCATGGCAGGACTAAATCCTGAACATCTATGGACTGGAATAATATTGATTAACTAATAATTAATTAAGGTCTTTATAACTGATGAAGCCCTAATTCTCAGAACATCCTCTCAAAAATTCAAGCCACCCTGTAGCACCAGCTTAAAAAAATCTCAGGCCATGCCTCTGAGTTTGGGCAGCTGTTTTGAATAGGTTTGGATAGTCTTCCCGGGCAGACTTGGTGCAGAGAGGCCTGGATTCTGGGTGTGTTGTCACTATCCCCGTTGTTGGTTTTGCAGTTAGGCAGGCAGAAAGTAGAGCATATGTAAACAAGAAATGTCTGTCTTAACCCCTGTCAACGTTTTCTTGGTCTGGTTTATAGGTTAGACAAGAAAAGGTCATACTTAAGATACTAAATCACTGGCAAAATCTTGAAAGCACAAACACATGTGGTTTAAAGTTAATTGCAATTCAGAATAAATTAAACAAGGTTCATATCTTGACTGCTGTCTCTACCTGCCATACTGTATATAATTTCCTGTTTCATTATCATTCCACATACTGTTTAGAAAGCTATTTCCTCTGACACCATGACTGACTCCAGCACTTGGCCCCCTGTCATCACTGCTTACAGCTATATTTAACAATGAAATCTAGTCTAGACGTAATCTGTGTCCTAAATGTTCAAATCCTAAAATCAGCCACATCATCAATCATTTGAAGGTCTCCTCAGTGGCCTGGCTCCATATGGTTCTCTGATAGCGGAGCATAAATTGTGTCTTTCTCAGCAAGTTCCTTTTCTTTTGCACACACTCGGAAACTAGTAGCTGGTTTAAAGAGGATAATTGTATCCTTGTTTGTGAGAGCCATGAGATAAATTACAATAAGCTCTTATACCCAAAGTGACTTGAAGTAACAGAGATTGCACTCTTTGACCATGTGAGATTAACGGCCAACAACCTGAAAATAGGTTGACAACAGCATGTTGTCGAAATGGTAGCATAGGAAGCTAAGGGGTTGGGACTAGAAGGTGAAACAGTGTGTTCTGCCTTTCTTTTATTTTTCACATGTGTGGCAGGTTTTCACATCAGATCCAGGGCCATATGTGCATGCCTCCTTATTATTATGATGTATACACTTTCTGGATTGTTCAGAATCGAAACAGACTGATTTTACATATAAAATAAGGTGCAGGAGAATCTTCCTTAGTAACCCGTCTCATTAAGATATGATAGACAAACGCAGGGGAATAAGCTTGAGTCCTGTCGCCTGAGTTATGACGTGCGATATGTGTGGGCTGTAAAGGCTATTGATTCGAGCCCTGTGTTTCATGTCTATTGATTTTACTGGTTGATGAGCAGTAGTGGTATTTGAGAGCATCTTGAAACTGTCATTGTCCAGACAGCAAACCGGGCTTCAAAATAAAGTGCTAAAATGTAACAGCACAAGTGTAGAGCACTTAGACAATGCGTGTTTGAATAAAACAAGTCGGGAGGTTCATTTGTGAACAAGAGAGAGGCAAGTTCACTTCACAGTGACTCCACCAAACTAAGAGTTTCTCAGAGGACAAGCTATAAATTATGCTGGGTTATATTTAGCCGCCTCCAAATGTTTGTTTGAAACAGCAAAGAGTGGCCTAGATAGTGCTGGGTAGGAAAATCGGCACAGGGAAACAAAACATTTCGAGGCAAGCCGAAAAAAAAAGAGCCCTCCCTCTCTGACAGACGTGTGGAGCAGAAAATGCATGCGTTGGAATTGTTAAAGGAGTAAGCACTGTGAAATTTTCTGACACAGATTTCATTTTAAAGTTATATAAACAGCTGCGACACTGTGGGGGCAAAAATACCTAGTCTATAACAGGAGTTAATTGAAAAAGATATAACAAACGGTGTATTCCCAAGGTGTCTGGCAACCGTTTTGCTTCCTGCTTTAAATGCTTTGCACTGCAAATAGAGACAAAAAACATTGCCATGAGATTTATCCAGGTTTCAGAAATGTCTCAACCACATATGCATGTTCATACATTCACCATCTTTTTCCGTGCTTCACTGATGCTATGATGCCTCTCTCCTGACTATCACAAGCAGATAAGAGTAAAGTAATAGCATGAGACAAAAGGCAAGTGAAACAAGGCTTATGCATGGACTCATGTCGATAATCTCGGTGGTGAGTGTACAGGTTTCACCTTTCCTTGCTTCATCATACCGAGTGTCAACTTCCCACCTTAAATAAGTGCTTTTCGGAGGTGTGTGTGTGTGTGTGTGTATGCGTGTGTTCTCTGTGCTCCCTTCCCTGACTCCTGTGTGCTGAGTAGATGATGAATGCACACTCTCCCAGCCTCCATCTCCTCCATCTCCCAGGAGGTGAGAGCTAAAGGCTTATTCTTGATCAGAGGGCATCAATCTCATCCCACACTCACAGACACCTCGCACTACCACTAGCCATAATTACCTGCATGTTAACAACACCACCCTCCTCATTACGGACATGGATAATCCCATGACACCTCTTCCTTAATAAGAAAATATGCTCCGTAGTGGGCTGGCAGTCTCGCTGGCTTAAATATGCAATCCTGGCAACATGAATAGGGACAATAACAAGCTTTGAGGATGGTGAAAGAAAGAGGAAATACTACAGAGTGATAGAGTCCTCCTAATCGTTCAGGATATTTCGGTCCAAAAATGGCCTATAGATATTTGCATACTGATGCATATATTTGAATACAAGGCCTAATGAGTTTTAGTACATTTCCTCATACAGTCATGCTGGGTGATGTGGTGCCATTAAATTTAACATATGGCCTAGCATATGGACAGGCCTCTCAGAATGATCAAACAAAATGTTTCCTAATTGAGCAAGACAGCAAGCGTTAGTTGTTGCATGATTGCTTCCAATTGCTCTTGGACCATTTCACTGAGAAAAAGGAACGCGCAAGATGAGGCTTACAAGATGAGTGACATCTTCAGTGCAGTCTCTCTGATGTCCTGGTGAAATGTAATAGCATTCAGGGACAGATATATCTGTTTGTACATTTCTATAGTAGAGAAGTGTGTTTGTGTGCATCACCAGGTGATGGGTGTCATCCCAGTTCTGTCAGGTTTGCAAATATCTGACAGCAGCACACTGAGGCTGCCCTTCAGGATGCACAGGTTCGGTGGAGGTCAGGCGGAGAGCATGCGTTTTGTCACAGAGAGACAGTTCAAAAAGCACACAAACAAACCCTTTGCAGTTATCTCCCAGTTTCCTAGTGACAGTAGGAGCTTCAGCAGAGAAATCTTAATTTTTTACTTACAGAACAATTTTTATAGGTTTTCTACTGGATCTATAACCACTGGACTTAAATCAGTTATACATATACAAGGGGATCGAACCAGCAACCTTCCGGTCACAAGATCAGCTCCCTAACCTCAAGCCATGGCAACCACTGTATGTCTGAAATTTACTTTTGCGATCATTCTCAACCAGTACTCATGAATCAGTATGACTTTTGCTTGAGTATAAGAATGGCTGAAGGTTATGTAGGTAACCACGGAAATGTAGCCACTGAAACGTTTATACAAGCGTAATTGTATTGATAATCAATGAGGTATTGAACAGTCATTCATTCTCTTATCTGCTCTGTCCATCAGGGTCAGAGTTTGTCCAAATCCCGACAGGAATCATTGGGAGCAAGACAAGAATACCCACCAGACGGCTTGCTGACTTATCACGCAGTACCACATAGACACACTCATACACTGCATACGTACACATAGGGCAATTAAGAACATCCAATTCGCCGACCTTGGAGCACCCAATGAAAACCCATGTAGACACAGGGAGAATACACCAAACTCCTTACAGACAGAGACCAGAGCAATGATCAAACGTACAACCCCAGTTGTATAGCACCACTGTGCCAACTAGATATTGAACATCAGTATTAAACTACATTATAATTTGGGTGTGATTACGATATTCTAGCAGCTAGCAAAGGAGACTGCCTACATTAACCCTATTTTATCCAGCCTATATTGTCTGACAGTCTAATTTCTCTGGGATAGGTTTTTCATTATGTCCTACAAAACCCACCAGCAATAGAATAACCTTCGTCTTAATGTTTTGGGCAGAGACAAAGTCACTCTGTAGGCTGTAGGCTGCAGTCCTGTCTTATTTATACAGGCATGCCTGAGTGTACATGTTCTCTTGGGTAAACCAGATATAAAAACTATGGTGTAGTGAGATGTCACTGCTGAGTACTCTATGTCTTTCATGCAATCACTCAGATTGCTCAGGTTGGACTTGTGGGGTCATGGGATCCATTTATCCCCCTGGAACCTGTCCTAATAGTTATTACAGGTCATAGAGTCACTGATTGCTCATTATCTGGTGCCTTAGTAATGCAGTTCCAAGACACTGATAAATGCTGGTGTAATGACAAAAGTCCAAGATTCTGATAGTGATGCTAGTGCAAGATTATCATAATCAAAACTGATAGATATTAATGTCGGTGCAAGAATTCAGTCGTGATACTGGTTCAAGATAATGAGAGATGCTTGGGTTTGTTATATAGGCTGTTACTCTGATGCTCCAACAGCCTCACAGGGACACTACTGCAAGCTTGTGATAACAAGATTTAGAGAGTGATGTTAGTGCAAGACCCGAATACTGAAGTTGGCACAAAAACTAGACAGTGATATTGTAACAAGGTCTTGATACTGATTTTAGTGAAAATCCGTAGTAATGCTGGTGCAGGAATGTTGGGACAAGATCCGGATTGTCAGTCATTCTCTTATCTGCTTTGTCTTTCAGGGTCACAGGTTTGTTCGGAGCCCACCCAGAATAATTAGGTACAAGGCAGGAATACCCCCGGGACAGGGTGCCAATACATCCCAGGGTACCATACGCACTCACACACTCACACCTAGGGCAATTTAGCACATCCAATTTGCCCACCCATTGTGTTTTACTGGAGATAGGAGGGTACTAGAGAACCTTGAGAAAACCAATGCGGACAAGGACCAGAGTGAGGATCGAACCCACAATCCCTCTGGAGCTGTGTCACACACACACACACACACACCAAGATTCTTATCAGGATTTATAAATAGTTCTGTTATCTTGATAGTCTTTGATATCTAAATGTATCATATCTGGGGCAGCTGTGGGCTTGTGGTTAGGGAACAAGCCTTGTGACTGGAGGGTCGGCAGTTAGATCTCCGCAACCGATAAGTCACACCTGAAGTGCCCTTGAGCAAGGCACCTAACCCCTGACTACTCCCCAGGCACTATGGACAGGGTTGCCCACTGCTCCTTGTACGTGTGCTTACTGCCCCCTAGTGTGTGTCACTGGGTATGTGTGTGGTCCACTGTTTGATCACCGAAACTGACAAGGCATTACTGAAATGCAGTTGAAGTCACCTGACCTTCAACTGCTCCCTAGATGCCATGGATAGGTGTTCTGGCCCCTAGAGTGTGTGTGTTTTTACTAGTGTGTGTGGGTTTCACTGCACGGATGGGATAAATGTGGTCACCCCCACCCCCAACCCCACCCCTGCCCCAGGCAAGTGTGTTCACTGCCCCCTAGTGTTCACTGGAGTGTGTGTTTCACTGCTCTGATGTGTTAAACGCAGAGATCACACAGTAGGCAAATAGTTCACTTTCACTCATTCCAGTTATAATTTAGACCTACATAAACAATGAGGAAAACTATACAGCAGGAGAACTCCTGGAGGTTTTGACACCGGCACATATCTCTCTGCTTAAGTCCATAACAACTGCATCATTTTTGTTTAAAGGTACCATTACATCGCTATTGGTATCGGGTAATAATAATCATGATCGCTTGATCAATATTATTTCGGCATCCATGAGAGTGTAAAAGAAACAAGAGCAAAGAAGTCTCAGGCATAAAGGACAGCAGAAAGTGAATGTATTAGCACAGCATTATTCAGCCTGTCAGATGGCTGGCATTTAGCTATGGCTCTGGCTAATGACATAAAGTGTTGTGGTAGCAGCAAGGCCATAAATCACCATGTCCTCATGAGTAAAGAGACGCGTGCCGGGGCTGTTCTCAGCCCTTCGCTCTATTAGAGAAGATCAGTTTTATACTCCCAACTCATATTAGCTTGATGTCTAACAGCAAGACACAAAAGGAGGAAAACATTAATTTACTGTTTGGGTTCACATGATATTTGTTATGTTGTTTTTTTGTTGTTTTTTTTTATTACCAGCAGGCCTGGATAGATGGCACACCATCAGATGAATTCACTTTACACTGAAGTGTACCGACTTACATGTCTTGCATTCATTCTGATGGGTTTGGTCACTTCCAAATTATGGTTAGAGGAACACTCATCTGAGTTTGCGGTTTTGCCATTCGCACCTAAGTCGCCAGATCTCAGCGTAATCGAACACAACATGCTGTGGAACATAGAAACCCTACACAGTGAAATACAATAGAATTGCAGACCGTTCTGCAGGGTATATGGTGTCTATTGCTGTGGCGGACCGACCAAGTATTAGATGGTGTACAAGTTTTTCTGGCACTTCAGTGTACATTGCTAAGAAACCACTAAGGCATTCATGCGAAGACTGCCACTTAGCTATGTGAAACTATCTGCCGGAAAGTCAGTGCCTAGCATGAAACGTTAAAACTATTTTGTTACAGAATCAACATGCAGAATGAACCCATACCAATAAATAAAACAATGCACGCAGGTGAAAAATCTGTCATATCTATCCTTATCTGAAGCTCGTTCGAAACGTACGTTTCTAAAGTACAAATTCAGTGCAGGCTCAGAGCACCAGCTCTTGGCTTCCACTCAGACCAGCCATCACAGCAAAGCAAGGGCCAAACGGAGTGTGAAAGGAAGGAGGGAGGAGAAGCGGAGGAATAGAGCTTGTCTGTCAGACACGATATGGTTAGTTAACCAGTGTCTGTACAAACATGGAGTTAAAGCATGCTTCATGGCCAGGACATGATGGCAAGATAGGTCTCCATGGAGCTGAGGCAGAGATGGATGGATCTGTTTCCACCGGAGGTCCGTGATTCTGTATCCTAGTCAAGACGCTGCCAACATCACCACTCCCATCAGCACGGCACAGCAGAGCCAGAAAGTCTCTCCAGTGATTTATTTGGGTTATTTTTTGAGCAGAATGTTTGCAATCTAGAAGCAAGTGTTGGGAGAAAATATATAGGATGCATCCATCAAAAAGTTAGAAAACGTATTATGGTTTTGTCACATTCGTAGCACTTGAGACATTATTGTATATAGATTCAACATTCAGGGCTGAGCAAAAAAGAAATTTAATCTGCTAAATGTATAAGCTGTATTTCGTGGGGAAATATTTAAACTGCATTTGGCAGCGTCGTAATAAGCATGAGGTAATAGGATAATGAGACTGACGGGTAACGCTGTTTCGTAATGTCACCACAACAATACAATACAGCACAGATCAGATGTCTGCACAGCGTCACTACTCACTGTCATCACCGTGTTCCCTCAGCTTGACAGATTAAGAAATAAACATTTAGCAAAAGCCTGTTGTTTATAACTGAGCTAGGAGGCAGGAGAAAAAAGATCTATAATATAGTATGTGACAGTTCTTATACTACTGGTCAAAAAGGAAGAGAGAGAGAGAGAGAGAGAGAGAGAGAGAGAGAGGGGTTCTACCGAGCTCTCAAACAGCATTGATGGCCCATCTTTCTCTTTTATTGTTTTCCAGGAAACTCCTCAGGGGCGTTTTTGCACCCTGCATCAGCAGACATTCCTCAGTCTGTGCACCACCCCTAAACAATAACTCACCCAAATTAGCATATCAAGAGAACACACAAGAGCCAAGAAATTTAGGTCATGTTTCATGGGAATCCACGATTTTTCCACAATTTTTCCAGTCTGTAAGTCCTGCTCCAAAAACTCAGGTTAAACACCCTTTCCTTTTTTATTTCTTTCGTTTTTTTTTGGTTTTTTTTGTTTTTTTTAAATGAAGCACATAAAAGACATGCTAATCATTTTGAAAAGCCTCATAATGGCTGCATGATTACATCAAAACCTTTCAGCGCTCAGGTGAAATAAGCATGCGGGTCAGCATCTAAATCTACATTATCCACCATCTTAATTCCTGATCTGCCTGAGTGCGGGTCACGCTGACTCATGTCTCAGATGATGCAGTCTGTTTTTTTTGTTTTTTTTGCCTTTTCCGAGTGAGTCAACGTAATCGCTTTCCCTTCTCGTCACGTGCTAATCAAACTGCATTAAGTCGGTGCACGGTTCTCGTGTGCAGCTCGTTACCATTCACTTCAGGTAATAGAAAAAGAGAGAATAGCGATAGGTTTAGCCTCTACTTACCTCCCTGTTCTGATTGACAGGTGGAGTAATGTTGACCCGTGTCTGACCCTGGCTTATATTTCAGTGCAGAACTCTCTCCTGCTTTAATAATCGGAATCATTTGGCCTGAGGGAACAGAAGTGCTTTTGTGCGAGAGGCTGCATTTAAGAAAGTGCTGTTATATTAGGGTTTGTTCCTATTTTTCTACTTTTTTTACAGCCAAACTTTGTTCAAAAGTATTGTTGGCTATGTAATTATCCCTTGACCAGTGCAGCACAAAGAGTAACTGAAGTGTCTTTTGTCTTGAATTAAGCGGCTAATTATAAGCTGAACAAGCGTATTAAATGATACGGGTCACTAGGAAAGGCCAGTTCAAGTAATTACAGCAGGCAAAATATGTGAAGGGAGTTTTTTTTATTTATTTATTTATTTATTTATTTATTTTTTGTAAACCCACCCCTCCAACTCACCCAAGCCGTGTCCTTCATTTTTGGATTTCTCTTGCCTGGGAGAAACATATGTTGCAATGAGTGAAGCTTTAATTTTTTACATGTCCTAGTTCCTCATGGTCTCTGGGGCCTAGCAGCTCACTGAACACAGGCAGAGCTTAGGATCAGTGTTGTCCAAAAGCGCTAAAAGACAGAAGATGAATAAATGATGTATCTTGTGATGCTGATCCTCTCGCTGCAGCACGTCGACTGTATGTTCGGCAATCGTTCCTATTGTTGCTCTGCATCTCCGCATTAGCTGTTCATTCTTAATCTTCTGTCTCAGTAAATCATTCATCATTCTGTCTCTCTCTCCACTGCCTCCTTCTCTCTCTCTCTCTCTCTCTCTCTCTCTCACCAGCTTAATTAAGTGAGTAATTCTGCTTGCATTTCCTCTGGGTTTTAAAAGCAGGATGGGAAATTGACTCTGGCCCTTTATTTCAAGAGATTTGGCGAGAAAACAAAAACATCAATAAAAGCTTCCAGCCACTCCATGTGAAGCTCTTTTACATCCCACAAACAAGCAAAGGTTTGCATCCTGTAAATAGCCCAAAACTATACGCAGACAGGGATTTGAGGGCTTTGTGTAACTACGAGTGATTTTGTTATATAATAGTCTCTAGATCTTTTACAGCATTATGAATACAGGTAACAATGTTATTTGAGGGCATGGTTATAGGTCTACCTATAACACCTACAGAATCCCTACTGAGTAACAAGTCTGCATTACTGTCATTCATATATATAAAACATATAAAATAGAACAGAATGTTTTAGGACAGGTGGGCAGCCGTGGGCTTGTGGATATGGAACCAGCCCTGTGACGGAAGGTCACCGGTTTGTCCCTGAAGTGCCTTTGAGCACAGCACCTAACCCCCAAATGCTTATTCACCACTCCGGTCACATGTGCTCACTTTCCCCTAGGGTGTGTTCACTAAAGTGCATTTCACTGCACAGATGGGTTAAATAGAGGTCATTTTTTTTTTTTACTGTGTAAGCACAGTGGTCAATGTGTGGTTCACTGACTTGACTTAAACATGTAAATACAACAACAAACGCAAACATCAAGCGCATATTCTGTGCATGACCATGTGACATAAGTGCAAAGTGTACAGGAAGTACACAGGATGGTGCAGGATTATTAAAACAATAGATAAGTGTTTTTTAGTGCAAATAATTAGTGCAATCAGGACAATATTCAGAAATCAGAGTCAACATAAAAAAAACAATTTACAAAAACAAAAATGACCAATGCAATTATATGTGAACATATCTAAAAATGCAGTATGTGTAATATGTTGCAACTACATACAGTACAATTATTTTGTATAAAAAAAATCATAATTGTAAGAACACTGTCCAGAGCACTGTCACTGAACAGCATGGCCTCCACCCTCATTATTCGGCAGATAAAATAACACTTGATCCAGCATATTTCATTGTTTTCTATCAAGCTCAATTACAAGCTCAATACAGATAATTGTGTTCATGACTTAATAAAGTCAAGGCCATGAAATCAAAACCTGTGTGTGGGAAACAGGCTATTTGATTGGGCTTCTAATTTGGATTGTTGAATTATTTATATATATATATATATATATATATATTGCCAGTGTTTTTGCCATAACAGTGTTTCTGTTCTTACTCTCTGAGTTGTCTTTTACAGCAAACGTGCCCATGATTTAAAGGATAAAGTGACCCGGGACTAATCTGATATGCTTACAGCTCACTTTAATTAGGTGTTGTTTATAATTTAATTCATAAAATGTGGTTGTTGAGATAAGCGAGAGTCTTTATTTAAGATAATATTTCAGTGTAGAGAAAAGCCTTACCATGGGCTTTCATTAACAAATATTATCATAATTATGTATTTAATGCAGGCCTCAGATGGCATTGCCTTATTTTTTGGTTGTATTTACAGCCAGTTACATTCCGTACATTCTAGCACTCTAGCACTGTCACATCTTTGGGCTGGACTTAATACCGTTCCTCACTCAAGATGATATGAAGCAAGAAAATAATAGATGCCAAGATCAGAATTGCACACAAGTCGCAGACAGGACAGTTTTGTGTCTCAAGATTCAAGTTTTATTTGTCACATACATAGTCATACACAGTACAACCTGCAGTGAAATGCTATGTCTCCAACTCCAGTTGAATGCATGGATACCCAAGCAGACATGGGGACTGGATGCAAACCACCCCTGGGCAAGAAATCAATCTCCACCCTACTTACTGTGATTCAGCATTGTTACCTACGGCACCACTGTGCCACCCATATTGCACATAAATAATGTGTGCAATTTCAGCAGTAAGCCATCAAACTGTGCATCTAACTCTGGAAATACCAAAGTGAAAGTGAAAATCACATATAGACGGTGCCGGAAAGCAGTGGCGGGTTAAGTGCCTTGCTCAAAGGTACATCTGTCATGTCTTGTTGGTACGAGGGATTGAACCGACAACCTTCCAGTCAAAGGACCAGTTCGTAACTGCATGCAATGGATGTCCCCCCTGAGAAAAGGTATAAATACATATGTACATAATTTAAAAGCAAAGGGTACAGTAAGGATCGCTGTTGGATCATGGGTCTTAAATCATCCTGGTGGGTGGTCAGTAACTTGACAGAGTCTGATTGCCGTGTCATGGATGCTTTGGTAGCCTTTAACACGGGGGTACTGACGCTTCAGTGGTTAAGGATTTGAGCCCCCGATTGGATAATTGTGATCAAATCCCCGCATGCCAAGCTATGTTGCGTCCTTGGGCTAGATTAAAATGCTTAGTTGTATCCAGTCTCAACTGTAAATCACTTTAAATGATCAACTAAATGCTAATGCAAATGTCCTGCCAGATGGAAGGTAGGTGAGAGAGTGGAAAATATCATCCATAATGCCTGAGGCCTTGCAGATGCAGCGTTTGTGGAAAGAGATGTCAAAGGTATGTGAAGAGACCCTGATGAGCTTCTCAGCTGTTCTCTGATTCCGCTCTAGGACCTTGCGTTCAGAGACGACGCAGATCCCAGGCCAGACAGTCAGACAGCTGGTCTGGATACTCCCTATAAAAAGTGGGTAAGTATGGAAAGGGAGGAGATTTGCTCTTTTCAGCCCCTCCAGGAAGTAAAGATGCTGCTGGGATTTCTTGGCTAGACAGGTGTTAAGGGTCCAGATGAGGTCCTCCGTGACGTGCACACCAAGGAGCTTTTGGCTGTCTCCACAGTTGCATCATTGGTTTGTAACTAGAACAGGGGTAATTATGCAGAACTCTGTCATTACCTTGTATAAGTTTTATAAAATGTTTATAAATAAGGAAATTCTCACATCATCTAAACATCGGCAGAACAGACATACGGTCATGACAGTGTCATAGGTTTTCCATAGATATCCATATAATTGTTTAAAATGTAAACACATCATACATCAGAGCCAGAGACAATACTCATATGTGGTATAATAGTGTCACTTGCTTTATGTGTTTAAATAGTAGCTTAGATAGTCAGCTTATATGAAAGTCATTTTACATATAAGACATAGAAATATAAATACACTGTTTATTAATTTGTGATAATGGTGACATTTACATTTATTTAAATCCCAATTTTAAAGAGTTGCATAAATGTTACTTACATAACCATTTTAAAAAGGTTCAAATGAGGTTTTTAAAAATGTTTATGTGCGTTTATATTATATTACAGTGCTGTATTTGCCCAATATTGTCTATTTTTGCTAATTTCACACATTTAAATGTTTCAGATCATTCAACAAATTTTAATATAAGACATAAAAAAGAGAAAACACAATGATCAGACCATTTTTTGAATATATAGGTTTTGAATAAATCTTTATCACCCGTGTGAAAAAAATAACTGTCTCTCTAAATCTAAAACCTGGTTCTGGCACTTTTAGCAGTAACAACTGCAGTCAAACATTTTTAATAGCTTACATCAAGCTTTTTACATCACTGTGGAAGAATTCTGGCCTGCTCTTCTTTGCAGAATTGTTTTAATTCAGCTACACTGGAGGAAGTCTTCCATGGATGAAAATTTGCCCAGTGTCTTTCTTATTGTGAAATCATGACTTCAACTCAGAGACTTCTTTAGATTCTTTGTCTGGATTTTTTTGGTGACCTCCTGGATGAGTCGTTGATGCACTTTTGGAAACTCATGAGAAGGTCACCACTGGTCTAAGCTCTCTCTATTTGTAAATAACGTCTCTCACTTAAATCCCAGAGCCTCAGCATTGGTTTTGGAGCCCTTTCCAGACAGGTTTCAGTGACTTTGTTTTGCATCTGTATTTAAATCTCTTTAGAAAATAGCATCACATACTGATTTTTGGGATCTTTTAGCCTGCATCACATTGGTAAAGAGGTTCTATTTAAGTAAAGCTTAGATTTAATGGGTCTGGCAGGAGTTATATATGAGTGTGGCTAGTGAAATTGACCCCAATAGTAGACTGAATTTGGTTCATTGTTTGATTGAGTAGCTAAGTTTACTTAGTTAATTAATTTTACACATAGGGCCAAGTAGGGCTGAAGAGCGTTTTTACTTGAGTAAACGATATCATCAATTAAAAACAGTGATATGTGTTTACTTAGGTTATCTTTGTCTAATATTAAATGTTGTTTGATGATCTGAAATATACGTGTGGCAAATATGCACAAACAGAAGACATTGTAGGGACAATATATTATGTTATGCTATGTTTCGTTATATGCTGTTATTTTTGTGTTATGCTAGTTTATGGTAACATTATGATATGGTTTGTTCTGTCATATCAACCATATGCAGCGTTGAACAGTACACAGTGAAACAAAACAACGTTCCTCCAGGACCAAGGTGCTACATAGAACAGTGAACTACACAATACAACATAAAGTGCAGCAGCATGTGCAATGGTGCAAGACAATATATAATAAATACATCAGAATATACATCACCAGACTTCACAACAATATGACCAAGCAACATCAAAGACTACTACAGAACAGGTTGTGAACAGGTGAACACAATCAGGCAACAAACCAATCACAAGACAGGGGTGGAAACAGGACTAGAACAAAGTCAAAAGTTGTAGTTGTCATGGGAACCATGACGCAAAGAACGAATCTGTGACATTTATACTTTACTATTTTTGTTAGTGATTAGCATTCTCTGTGCTAATGACCAGAAATCTGACAGTTAACATTTCATATTCCTTTAAATAAAATTGTCTGCTAAACGAATGAATGATAATGCCATGAGCTATATTTGAATTATATATTTAAATATTTAAACAGGAGTGTTGGCAATCAGGCACTGTGTGTGCTGTTTTCCTGGCTCGGAGTAAAAACAGCACAGACCCCCACAGATATTGTGAAAATTCTATTAGACTGTTTGTGGGAGTGAGAATGTGTTTGTATGTTAGATGTCTGATAATAAATTAATACAGAATTATTTGAATGTCATTGTTTTTGTTTTACCTAGTATCAAGCAGATACACTGTAACCTCTATGCCACTGTTTTACAAACTTCTTGAAAACCCCCTTACTGTACATCACATATCACACTCTAATAACATGCTACACCCAGGATAATACACCTGTGTTAGTTAATTAACTGATGTGTTGAGTCAGATGTGTTGGGAGCAATGAAAACACTAAAATGTACACTACAAGAGGGACTTCAGAAGCAAAACTGGGAAAACGCTGACCTCCAGGAAGTCCTTATACGTGGAGAGAGAAAGTGGCTTCCCTCTGTTCGCATCCCTGAAGCTATTATAAAACTAAACAGGCTGCTATTTGTAGTTCTGAAGGTTGAAACACTCTAGAGTGGCTCTGTCTGTGCTGTAAAACAGTGTAAGACAAGAACAGGAAATTGTCTATTGCTTTTACAATTGTGCTTTGATAAGCCAACTAAACTAATCACGAGGAAGCCATTCGAAACATAACACGTTTTTTTTTTTTTTACCATTTGAAATCTGTTATTTTTATCTAGTACAGTATGTCTGTAAAATTCTGTAAGGACTTGTCCTTGTTTAACACACAAAACAGTCTACGACAGGCAAAGGCGTTTGCCGTTGGAGGGCTGGATTTTACCCAAGGAAAGGTCAACCATGGTGTTTAAAGTGCCTCTTTCATTCATAATACCACAGCAGACTGATAATTTCCCTCTGTGCAGAGCAGATTAAGTAAGATTCAGCAAGTGTTTGAAGACACCAAGTGATTCTACTGTATGCACACTATAGGTAGTTTCACTATATTGGTGCCAGGATTGAGAAGGTAGGCACAGGTAGGCACTTTCACTAAAACCAAGCGTGATGACTTAGCATATCTGTCTTGTGAAGGTTGTAACCCTCAACCCTCACCAGGTTAACATTTATAACAATATTTATAAATGTAGGGTCTATCTACTACTTATTGGAATTGCAGAATTGTACCAGATAGTAACCATGCAATTAAAACAGCATTGAAAAAAATGACAAGCCAGTTGAAGTTTAGTGTCCAATAAATGTATTAGGAGACTGTGTACACCTTCCCACTTCCCTCCCCTATTTACAAAATTGATGTTTTTCAGTCACTGTAGGAGCCGTGTTCCATGCCACTTGAAGATCCTTTTTTTCTCAATAGCTCGCTTGCATAATCCAGCAAATTGTTAACAGTCCGCCGAATGGCAGAGGAAGACCAGAGGGAAACAGTGGAAGAGCATCAGTGCATAGCCAGACCATGTTCCACTGAGTCCATTGAGAGGGATAAGGTCCACAGAACATTCCAAAATACATACAAACATACGTTTCATGTGCCCATACCAAAAAGTTCACATAAAACTTCATTCAATGTATAACTCAAAGAACATGTAAAAACCCGCATTGTACTCACATCAGCCTTAGGCATGGGTGTCGCCACCATTGAACATGAGTGGGACAAGACCCACCTACATTTCATAATTGTTTGTTTGGACCCCCTCCCCCACACACTTTTAATATAAAATATTATTAGTTCATCCAGCACTGTTTCTGATGCTTCGCGAAAAAATCCATTCCACTTGATAGATAAGAGAATACAAATACCGCTGAAAATCCATTCCGGGTTGTCCGCATTACTGAGGCTAGAATAACTCACCGCACGCAAGTCTAAGGCCACGTTAAATTAATATTCAACTAAACAATGAAGTAGGCTTAGACTAATAGGGTAGCCTTGGTTGATGATGATTGTTTGCATAGGCGTCGCCACCATTCAATCTGAGAGGGACGTGTCCCCTTTGCATTTCATAATTCTTTGTTTTAACCTTCCCCCCCCTTAACATAAAACATTAGTTCAACCAGCGCTTTTTCTGTTGCTTCTCAAAAGAATCCATTTCACTTCATCAATAGGAGAAAACACATACCATTAAAAGTCCACTCCGGGTTTTCCGCATGTCAGTGAAGTGAATCTTCAGTTCAGAGACAGTAAAGGTGCAGGCTAGAGGTCTGCACTGGGATTGGGTCCCGCTGGGTCCCACGGGCGGGACTGGGCGGCTAAAACAAGCAGTGCGGGATTATAGACTATAGCCTAAAGGTAATTCCAAATAAATAAAATACAGCGAATGAGAACAGAATATGAGGCTACCTTTATTTCATTTAAAAACGATATGAAAATAAGTAAATAGCGTTATTCCCAACAAGTGCATCAAAATCTGCAGGTCAGGAAAATGAAACAAACCCCAAGAATCTCTTTATTAATATCCTATATTAGGTTTAACGTCTTAACACTTTAACTCTTTGCCTTATTTACTGTAAGTAACAGCAGGCTGTTCTTGGTTGATGATCAGTTGTTTGTAATATTTGCTCCCAGAC
>JAOVVF010000032.1:5695270-5711036 GCA_028565595.1 Duopalatinus emarginatus | reverse complement strand
GCTTGTCATGAGTCATACAAGGAGCTTGTCTTGAGTCATACAAGGAGCTTGTCATGAGTCATACAAGGAGCTTGTCTTGAGTCATACAAGGAGCTTGTCATGAGTCATACAAGGAGCTTGTCTACATGGAGTGATTATTATTATAAACCATCTAACTCATTGACCTACAATGTAAAGGTTAGGGTCAAAGCAGCAGAGAGAACAGGTTGGAAAATTAAGATTACCAAACCAAGGGTAAGGTCAGTGTGTTTAACACCACCTGTACTGTATTTCAGGGTAAATATGAAATCTTTATCAAGTAATTTAAATTTAAAAAAGCTTGAATGAATGAATGAACGACAGCCTTCACAGCACAACAGTGCCAACTTTATCCCAAAACCTCACCAATTACAGTGATAGCAAGGTTACATCAGTGTTTATTTACTGTGCTGCGGATGTATTTTCTGTATTTTTATGATGTTAGATCATAGTTTTAGTTGTAAAACAAAACCTCTTACTGCTGCTTTTAAATGTATGTGTGGGGGGGGGGGGTAGTAAGGACATATGCAGGACTTGTAAAACCCAGATACTTCTAGAAGCAGCAGTTGCAAGTTTATATATATTCAACTCACATAACATTATTCATTCATTTATCTTCACTAAGCACTTCTCAGGGTTCTCAGGGTCCCATTGGATATACAGTCTATCCCAAAGAACGCTGAATACGAGTCAAAAACACAGCATAATAATAATTTAACATTATTCTCTCTTCTCTCACTTTATGAAAAGACAAAGTCGCAAGACTACACACAAAAACAGAGCTGAGCAACAAAATATAATACATTAATCAGTTCTTCTAAGCAGAACAAATATTTCAGTGTTCCCATTCTCGCATCCCAAGCTATACATAAAAAACTCTTCTACACCACAGAACAAAACGAATAAAATAAGTCCATTCCAGACATTTCTAAATCGACTGTACATACGTTCAGTGTAATAAAATAGTTTCTAAAGCTGTTAGAGTAAGCAGCTGGGCTTGTATTGATAAGGCCACATTTTCTCATTCACACACACACACACACACACACACACACACACACACACACACACACACACACACAAACAAACACAAACACACATACACAAACATACAAATGAAACTGGATTTTTGGATTTTTACTGCTTGCTCTCTAACATACAACAAAATAAAATATGTATAAAACAAAACATAATAATTTACTAGAGGTTATTATTATAATTATAATTAAATTATAATAATAATAATAATAATAATAATAATAATTATTATTATTATTATTATTATTATTATTATTATTATTATTATTATTGTTGTTATTGTTATTATTATTATCATTATTAAAATTAAACAATAGTCATGTGACACAAAAAAAAAAAAGACAATTTACTGTGGGGGCAGCAATGGCTTGAGGTTAAAGAAGCGGTCTTTAAAGAACTGGCATGACATGACTAAACTGCACTTGAGCAAGTCACCTGACCCCCAACTGCTCCTTGGATCCTGTGGATAGGGCCTCCCTCCTTTTTTACTGCATGGATTACATGCAAAGGCAAAAATTCCTCTGGGTGCAAGCACAGTAGGTCAATCACTTTCCTTTTGTTCTCATTTACACTTGTAACATGACATAAAATTAAAATGAACTGGTACCAGACTTATTAACTAATTATTAAAATACTGTGAAAGTCAGGGAAAGTGAACCACTCACTGGCCACTGTGCTTGCAAACAGGGAAATTTAACCTTCACATTTGACCCATCTGTACTGTGAAACACACACATACACACATACTAGTGTATACACACTAGAGGGCAGTAAGCACACATGACCGGAGCAGTGGGCAACCCTATCCATGGTGCCCAGGGAGCAGTTGGGGGATAGGTGCCTTGCTAAAGGGCACTTCAGTTGTGTCTTGTTGGTTTTAGGAACATTTGGGGCACAAGGCTGAAAGCTGTTTCCTTAACCACAAGTCCACAACAGGTTAACCAGGGATAACCAGTAACAAATTTTGAATTAATTATTATCTTTCTCTCTATCTATTTTTTTTGTTTGTTTAATAAAATCATGAAATATTTATTTTATAAACACGTTATAAACACTGTCACCTCCTAAGTAGTTAAACAAGTCTCATAAATCCTACAGTCTTACTTTATAAAACTTCCATGCAAACATTATAAATACATTATGAAAACCCAGTGTAACCGTTCAGAGCCAACACACCAGGACTGTATCTGTTATGAAGATCAGCAGGTCCTTTGTATAAATAGTGCAAATCATGTACTGTTTTATATTCATATATTCATGACCCTTTTTTATCAATTCATAACTTTAGGGGGTTTTAGGGACTGTGCATTTAATGCTGCAAGGCATTAAATAAAAGTTTATTACACAGTGATGAATTATCTCTTTAAACTCCACCAACGTCGGCTTGATCTCTAAGGTAAAATAACCCTTAGCCCTGAGGACCCAGTTTTGATTGTGGAAATGATTCTCATATTTCTGAGCAGAGAGGCTAACACATTCTGATTAGGAGAGGTGTAGACGGGGTGTGCAGGCTAACCGAGAGGGGAGAGGTTCTCTCCGCCTGGATAAACAGCAGATTTATGAAATGTCCATTCGGAGAGCTCTGTGCAGGTGGGCAGAGGCCGCTACAGTAGCACTCCTCTATTACGCACCCATTAGAGACTGTCTTGCACCTAATGAAAAACTCAGTATGCTGCTCTCATACAGAATCACTGTATTAAACAGAGGACTGGGGCTGTACAACTCTATAGCTCTACACTTATTTACTTCTTCAGTGGCTTTTTTTTTTATGTGCCCTGAGACATTAAGTATTAAAAAGTTGACTCATGAACTGTCAGGATCTGTAAAGATCAACAAATAGCTCACAAAGGGTGCAACTGGAACGTGCCGGGAGATCATGGGTTCGAATCCTGATGATTCCTCAGCCTGCCAGGGCTCAGAGTCCAAGACAGCAAAACTGGCTGTGCTCTGTGGGTGGAAGGAATTGCATATCTGTCAATCACAGAAACACTAGCTGACTGTAGGCATCGGTGAGCTCATGTATGCACAACAGGGCAGATAGTGTGTTATGTCACCCTGTGAAACTGCATGAGCAGCAAATAAATAAACAAAATGGAGTGAAAATATAGACAGATCTTGAGAGCACTCCAGCATACACAGCTAGCACATTATATGAACACATATGAAATTGAGAGTACATTTATGGCTTTTGGCAAATAATTGTGGATGATACAACATAAAATAACATTAAAATGGCTGTAGATGTTCTTCACTGGATAGATTTTTTTTTAAATGGAATTGCAGGAGAACATTTTATTACCCATGTCAATACCTGAAAAAACAACCCGACAGCTTTATCATTCCTTCGTCCTCGTTCATCAGACTGCAAGATCGAAAAGCATTATTCATCACCACACAGAACACATTTCTACCACTTAATAGTCCAGTGGCGGCGCGCTCTATGCCACTTTATCCGGTGTTGGCATTGTGCTTGGTGATGTAAGGTATGTCTGTAGCTGCTCAGCGATGTACATCAGTTTTTGTGCTGATGTTGATGCCAGAGGAGGTTTAGAAATCTGCAGTTATTGAGTCAGCAGTGTGCTTTTATGAACTGAGCACCTCAGCGCTGTAACTTTACATCATCTACCATGGTCTGGTCAGTTTGTGTCTGGGGTTTCTAAATGTTTTAAAATACCACTCACAGGGGATTGTGGAATATCTAGGAGAGAAGAGTTCACAAACTGACTTGTTGCAACTGTCACATCCTGTTACAGCACCATACTCAAATTCAGCCCTTTAGAACAATCCATAATTTCACATGTGTTTTTAAAGGCAGATTGCATGGCTACTTGCTTGATTTTATAAGCCATGACCATGAAACTTCAATAATAAACCTTTGTCCATATACTGTATGTATCAGCTGTGTTAAATACAACTTTGAATTAAATGGTATTGATAAATGTTTAATGTCAACTTGTCATAACATCTCAACAGTTTTTCGATATAATGTTGACCTAATTTAGACCATCATGATAGCAGAATTTGATCTCAGTGAACTTATGTCAGAGTCACCTGACAGTAATTATGTTGTTTGATCATCACTAGTCACTAGTACTAGCAGAGGGTTGGTGTAAGAAAAAAAAAAAACATTAAGCTAGGCTAAGTTATACACAAGAAGAAGGGGGCAGCCGTGGCCTAGTGGTTAGGGAACCGGTCTCGTGACTGGAGGGTTGTGGGTTCGATCCCTGCCTAGGGCAAGACATGACTGAGGTGCCCTTGAGCAAGGCACCCACCTCCCTCAACTGCTTCCTGGGTTTGTGGTTTGGGGCTGCCCTCTGCTCCATGCAAGTGCGCACTGCCCCTAGTGTTCACAGGTGTGTGTGTGTGTGTGTGTGTTTCACTGCATGGATGGGTTAAATGTGGAGGTCACATTCCTCTGTGTGCAAACAAAGTAGGCGAATAAGTCACTTTCTTTCATTTCAAGGAGTAAGTGATATGAATACTATGATAAGGTATAATTTTAGGTACTAGTGTGTGCATGTTTGACTGGGTTAAATATGGAGGTCAAAATTCATTTCATATTATTTCCTTCATTCTGCAAATAATACATTATCAATAAGAAAGATATGTTCAAGAAAGGTATGTTTAAGAGCCAGTACATCCTGCACATATGCCTATCTAACCAGTGCATCTGAATGTTTTGCCTTGAAATGTTTTTCTTGAAAAGGTAATTTCACTTAGTAGGCCAATAAGCTGGCGAGGCTGATAGGTCCTGATAGATAGGGCTGATAGATCCATGATCTAAGGACACAAAAGCATCTGTAACACACCTGGGTTATTATTTTCAGTAATGTAAGTAAACATTTTGTAGTCTTATTAATCCTGATCTATTGCTATTAAGTAATTGTGCCAGTAGATGGCAGCAATGGCAAAAAGGCAATGTGTATGTGTGTGTGTGTGTGTGTGTGTGTGTGTGTGTGTGTGTGTGCACATATGCGTCACAAGCTTACAACAAAAAAGGAATTTCACAAATCTCACTAATCTTCTGAAGGCACAGAACAGCAGCCTCGCTTGAACATTATATGAACAGGATTATAAATCTATTGCATTGAATGCTCACATCAAATGTTTTTCTACTGGTTTCTACTGGCTACTCTTTTTTAAGCCTGCAACTGTGTACCTCACTGGACTCAGAAGCAGGTTTAGGCTCCGTATGCAGAAAAGATTTAAAGAGAACATTAAACAATGTGATCAGAAAGAGTCAAAACATGATCAGGCATCATATGCTGACTGAAACAAAGGCAAAGGATGTAGACGGATGTAGAAGGCAAAGGATGTACATTTTGCCGGAGTTAGTGAAGAGATTGATCCTGTTTCCCGACTCCTTTTGCAACCCAGACCTGCCTAATCCTCTGCGACTCCCGTCTATCTGCTTAGAGTCTCATCAACAGAACATCACTCACTGCTGCTGAGGATGAACCCATGTGGACAGTCTAAAGACCACCGTAATGGACATTGGTAGAACCATGGATTTTGCTCAGACTATAACTGATAAGAGTCACCGCAAGATGAACACGACTGAACAGTTTTACTCTTCATCAATCAAAATTCAACAAAATCAGACTTTATGTTGTAACTATAATTAATTTCCTGGTTATACACTTGCATGTTTTTTATTTAGCAAGGGGTTATTAATAATGGCACCCAATCTGTTGCACATATGAGAATTCCCTTCTGAGCCTGATTCCTCTTAAGAGTTCATCTTCTTGTTATCTCAGGAAGTTTTTCCTTGCCACTTTGGCCCTCTAGATTGCTTATAAAGTAAATTAATATAAATGTATAATCCAAACCCTATGCGTCTGTCAATGTCTACTGAATTCAATTGCATAGATGCAGAGGTCATTATCTTGAGCTATAGCAAGATGTTGTTTGCCTACCTTGGATCTTCTGTCCATGCACAGCTTATTGTAGTCAAGTATGTCCATCTTGTCAAATCTCCTCTCTGCTCTGAATCCACTTGTCAATTGTAAGAACTTCTGACTTCTAAACTTCTGACTAATAGCCAAGCTAATAGCCTAGGTTGTGCAGTGGAAAAGTGAGGAGAGAGTTTTGTATGTACTGAGCCCAAGGGAGATAACAGCAGCAATCATTTTGGTTACTCATGCAGTAAGATCTGTGAAATTTCTGTATCTTATGGTTTAACCATTCTACTTGTCTACTTGTCCTTGGGGATGATGCCAATGTAGATACTGACTCTAATTTTCTATTGAAGGCTGAAAACCTGATACATAAGACATGAATTAGACCCATTTGTCAGAATCTGTATCTTTATGGACCCCACTGTTTCCATGAGAGTGGGAAATTTGGGGGAAATGGTTTTAGTATGCCTGTAAGTAGTAATAAGGGGATCTGACTCGGCAAAGTTGGACATTTCATTCTGGCAACCAAAATCTGATATTCACCTGGGAGATGGTTTATTTTATATCCAAATGTCCTGAACTAAGTGATAAGTGAACATTTTGTTTGGGGGGCATTCAGGTGGTTCAGACAATTCTTCTGCATCTCTAGTGGTATACATATATATATATATATATGTCTTGTTTTCCCAACAAATTGTCACTATGATGCAGGAGTTTGGAACAATCGCTTGTGCAGATAGTAATTCAAGGGACTCTCTGCAGACCTTGGATTAAGCATTGAGGATCTAAAGTTCTTTTATCATAGCCCTAGAGCCCTATGGTCCTGTGGTAGCTTTGCTGCCTCACAGGTCTAAGGTTACCAGTTTGATACTAAGTTTGGGTTACTGTCCAAGCTCAGGTTACTGTCTCCACTTGTGTCCACTTGGACTTCTCCAGTTGGTTCTACAGGTTTCCTCCTCCATCCAAATACACAAGTATGTGGTATGGCTATGCTAAATTTGCTCTAGGTGTGAGTGTGTGTACTACATGATGCCCTGTGATGGACTTTTAACCCATCATGGCTGTATTTCTGTCCCACACCCAGTATTTCCAGGATAGGCTCCAAATCTGTTGCAACCTTGTCCAGGATAAAGCAGTTACTTAAGATAAACGAACAGAAAACAAGCAATACTTGCCTGTAAGTCAGTGCGAATCTAAAAAAGTGCTACTACAAATTAGCACTCTCCAAAACAAATTGTACTGTCTTGTACGATTTGAGGGGACAAATTCATTGCCTCAGCTGGTCCATTTATGGGCATCCTGAATATATATAAAGATTGAGATGGAAAGGGGTATTGACCAGACCATAGAAATAGCTAAGTAGTCGTAATGAGACTTTTCTGTCCCATTGTCCTCATAGATCCAAGCATGTACTCTGTCTAGTGCTGAAGGCACCAAGGTTAAGGGATCTGTAAATCTGTAATTCACTATTACTTTATTTAACCTTGAATTGATTAGTCTTTAACCAATAGGTCTGAGACCCCCACTATTTTCTGACAGCTGTAGCAGGTGAGGTGGAGCGATGAATGTAGCCTAGATCCATCTCTAGAAAATCTTCCATTTCTTGATTTTTGGCCTGCATTAAGGCTACAACCCTGAATAAAGGTGTACTGCATTGTTGTTTTAAGGTCGGTCAAACAGTGTTTCAGAAGCCTATAGACTTTATTACGTCAAAATATAAAGTGGAAATTTGCACTCCTTCAGTCTTTTCTGAGCTACCTGTTAGTGTGGCACACCATGGAAGGGAAAGTCAAACATCTCTATGTTTTATGAGACTGAGGGGTTGTGCATGGCCAGCCAGGGAACACCCAGAACAATGGGCTCATTTGGTGACAAATAAGTCCAAAGGGAAGATGGACTAGATATGAAGCAGTTATGGATTTAAGGTTATGTCTCCGCTTATAAATTGTCAACGGGTTCAAAATCTAGAGCATGGATGCTAAGGGTTCATTGCACAGGGATGAGAGGGAATTTGTTTTGCTATCTATTTATCCTCTAAGTCACTGGATGTCCCACAGAATCTGAGACCTGGAAAATAATAGGATTTGGAGCAGTATGAGAAAAAAAAAACAGTAAAGTACATGTTTAAATCTCCGGTGGCAGAGAGGTAAAATGTTTTGAGCTGCTGTTTTACACCGATAAGTTTTGCCCTTTTAACCTTGGACCATTAAACTGCTCTTTTTAATATTAATACATCTGTAGTCATCTGAGGGTGTTTTAATTACACAGCCATTCTGATAAACACTGCTCTAAAAAAAGTATCTGAATTTACAAGATATTGTTATTCTGTGGCACCACTTGTATATGGTTGAATTAACCTAATACTCTTGTTCCAGTGCCAAAAAATGGTACAGATTAACAGGGCTCTATAACGGTATACAGGACAATGCACCACTATACATGTGTAGAGACAGAAAATTATAGTTAAAGGAACAAGTTTGAGTTTTTGACATTTCCATTTAACTCACCAGATCTCTGCATTATGGAACACATCTGAAATGCCATGCAACATGATGTGGAACATACAAATCCTACATCTCAGGATTACAACAGAATCGTACTGTTCTGCAGGAAGTTTGCTATTCATTGCCTACAGAAGTCCATGCCCTGTGTGGGACCTACCAAGTATTAGACTGCCGTACAAGTATAGTATCATATATAGTACATAGCGCTGAGGATAATGCATCTGCATGTACAGTTATGGTAACACATAGGGCAATGTGTGAATGTGTCCTGTTGGTTTGTGTGTGTTAATTTAATTTGGCATTCATTCAGCACATGATTTTTTACTCTGTACCCTGCATGTCCTTGAATGGATTATTAACTTAAGGACTAATTAAGGTTTATGTTATTGTGTAAATGAATTTAAAGAATGAAATGAGAAGTGTGTCTGCACCAAATCCCCTGAATAAAGTTCTTGAGGGTTGCTTTAACCAAGTGTAGCACAAACATACATGAGCACTTTTTTTGTATGTATATATATGATAGATGATTCACAGTACCCATTGTTTCAACCTGATGGTAAAGTTCAGGTATGGCACAGACCCCATGAGTCCATGGATCCCAGTTGTCAACCAGGCGCTGTGTATGGTGATGGTGGTTCCATACAGGTGTGGCATATGTTCCCATGGCATGAGTTGGGTCCACTGGTCCAATTAAACACGTTCAACTCTTTGGTGACCATTTGCCACACTTCATGCACCTCCACATCGTTGGGATATTTCAGCACGATAATGCACAGTGCCATCAGGCCCAAGTTTTTAGTCCAGAATTAGTTAGAGGAGCATTCTCAATTACCTCCAGATGATGAATGATGTGGCCTGCATGTCCATCCAACATGAGACCAATAAGTCCAGGAGCATTTATGGTATGTTGTGAGAAGGTCCATTTGAAGGTCCTGCACCTACAAATAACTCGGAGCTGTGGCTATCCAGACGGTATGGTTTAGCATTTTTCCAGATTTCCTCTGTCCACCATGACTTGTCAGTGTATATTGTAATATAATCTGATTATGTTTTGATAACATTTACATTTTGTTAACCATTTAAGGCTAAATTCTTGGATAAATTTCCTTCCTAGCCCACTCTATGTTGTCTGTTCATTGATCAGCCATAACACTGAAACCTCCAAACCACTGACAGGCAGAGGTGGGTAGTAATGCACTCCATTCATTCTGTTACATTTGTTTTTTTGAGTAACTTTTTGAATAAATTGTACTTATAAGAGTAGTTTTAATGCAGCATACTTTTTACTTTTTACGTAAGTATATTTGTGTAGAAAAAGCAGTACTTTTACTCTGTTACATTAAGCCTCATTCTGCTCACTACTCGCTACTTATTTTTATCAACCTGTCCAATGCACAATCTTTTTGTTTTGTTTGGTTTTGTTTTGTCGAGACAGAGGATCTGCCACATGACAGCGTCTCACCAATTAAATATAGCACCTAGTGACGTTTGACTCTGTTTTACCAATCAGACAGAGCCAAGCTGTCACATGACCGCATGCAAACACAGGCAGAAAAGAGCACAGAAGCACAGTACAATGGCAAAGACAACGGTGTACTTTTTTAGAGAAATTTTAATTCTTTGTAATACTTTGTAAAGATTTGTAAAGTTCACTTAGTGTGGTTTACTCTTCCTCAAGTAATTAATTAGGTGACTACTTTTTACTTTTACTTCATTTTTACTTCAGTCATATTATTCTAAAGTAACAATACTTTTACTTGAGTACAATTTTTGGCTACTCTACCCACCTCTGCCGACAGGTGAAGTGAATAACATAACACATTACAGTGTTACCTGTCGAGGGCTGTATATTTAGCAGCAAGTGAATAGTCATTTCTTGTCTGATGTGTTGAAAGCAGCAAAAAAAAAAGCAAAAAAAAAAAGTATAAAGATCTGAATGACCATGACAAGCATCACATTGTGATGGCTAGATGACTAGCCCAGAGCATCTCCAAAACAGCAGGTGTGTTCCTGGTATACAGTGGTTGATACCTACCATAAGTAGTCCAAGGAAGGACAGGGCCATGGACAACCAAGACTCACTGAGATGCTCAGGGGTGAAGTCTAGCCCCACAGAATATCTACAGAAGTATCTATTGCTAAAGACATGGTGCCAGATTTCACAGCACACCTTCAGTGGTTATGTGGAGTCCATGCCTCAACAAGGCAGAGCTGTTTTGGAAGGTAGTGTTAATGTTATGGCTGATTGCCTGAGGAGCAGGATGGATAAACTCCACTATGAACTATAGAGGCACTGTCGAGGGCACATTTTCTTGCATGTAGGAGAACCAAAGGGGCAATTTATCTATTTCTCTCGCATATAGGGAAGCCTATAGTGCACCATGTCCCATTTTCCTCCATTGAAATGTCACCCATTGGGGCACTTCATCATGTTTTCTTGCACATAGCAGAACCCTACAGGGCATTGTATCACATATTTTCCACTAGAAGGGCCCAGTAGAGGGCATGCACGGACACCACAGAGTGCATTTCACCACAATTTCCTTCGTTTTTTCATCCTTTAGTGCACATTATCTAGTTTTCTTCACCGTAAGGGTACCCTAAAGGGCACTTTATCGTGTTTTATCTACTATAAGGGGCACTTTACTTGCTGCTTTACTTATTTATTTATTTATTGGGACAAAATATTACAGCTATATTTAGTATACTCAAGCAGTCCACCCCACTCCCTCTTCCTCCCCCTCCTAATAGCCTTCCCCCCTCCTGTGATAGCCCATCTCACACATCCACCCTTCACCCATCCGTCACTTCCACAGTGAGTCCCACTGCTGACCAGGTGAGAAGACAACTGAACAGCTCCACACAAGGCTGCAGGTCCTGATGGGGTCTCCCCCAAGGTGCTTAAAGCCCGTTCCACCCAGCTTTGTGGAGTACTGCACCATGTCTCAAACATGAGCCTGAGTCTCCAGAGAGTCCATGTGATGTGAAAGACATCTTGCGTTGTTCCTGTTCCAAACATGCCACGAACTAGTAACATCAAGGACTACAGGCCAGGGGTACTGACGTCCCACGTAATGAAGACCGTGAAGAGGCTCATCCTGGATCAGCTCTGACCCATGGTCTAGCCATTTCTGGACCCCCTCCAGTTCACCTATCAGTCCTACCTGGGAGTTGAGGATGCCATCATTTACCTGCTCAACCGAGTCTATACTCAGCTGGACAAGCCAGCCAGCACTCTGAGGGTCATGTGTTTTTTTTACTTCTCCAGAGCATTCAACACCATTCAGTCTGCTCTTCTGGGTGACAAGATGACAAGAATGCTCCCCTCGTGTCCTGGATTGTTGACTACCTGACTGGCAGACCACAGTATGTTTGCCTGCAGCATTGTGTGTCAGACAGAGTGGTTAGCAATGTTGGAGCGCCACAGGGAACTTTCCTCTCTCCCTTCCTCTTCATCCTCTACACCACGGACAACTACTGCACAGAGACCTGCCATCTTCTGGAGTTTTCTGATGACTCTGCAATAGTCAGATGTATCAGCGGGGTGATGAGGCTGAGTACAGGGTGACAGTGAAGGACTTTGTCTCATAGTGCAAGCTGAACCATCTAGAGCTCAACGTAACAAATACAAAGGAACTGACCTGAGGAGAGACAAGGCACAAGTAACCCCTGTGTCCATCACTGTGGACTACAAATATCTGGAAGTGCATATTGACAATATACTGGACTGGGCTAAGAACACTGATGCCCTAATCAAGAAGAACCATCGGGTCTCTATTTTTTGAGGCACCTGAGGTCCTTCAACATCTGCCAGACTATGCTGAGGCATATTTTTTATGAGTCTGTGGTGAGAAGTGCTATCCTGTATGCTGTTGCATGCTGGGGCAGCAGGCTGAGGGTGGCAGATGCCAACAGAGTCAACAAACTGGTCGGGAGGCTGGTGATGTTGTGAGAGTGGAGAGTGGAGCTGGACTCACTGGTGGCAGTTTCGGAGAGGAGGATGCTGTCTAAACTGTAGGCTATTATGGACAATGGCTCCCACTGACTTTATGACACCATCATGAGACACAGGAACACATTTACCGCAAGACTCATACCACCGAAATGCACCACAGAGCCCGACAGGAGGTCATTTCTGCCTGTGGCCATCAAACTCTGTAACTCCTCCCTTAATGGGTGACACTGTGGTTCATCTGAGCTTTTTATTATGTGCAATAACTCAGAAGTTCAATAATAATTTGAATAGCATTATTTAGTATGTTGCATATTTATCATCACAGCAACTGTCTTTTATTGCATTTATAAGAATTTTGTGTATATTGCAAATTTCTCTTTGTTTTAAATTATTAGAGTGTTTATTCTTTTGTATACATAGGTGCAACTGTTAGAAGAGAAATTTCCCTCTGGGATCAATAAAGTATTTCTGATTCTGATTCAGATTCTGATACCATAAATACTATCATGCACATTAAGAGTACATGTAGAAGGAACACTGGGTATTTATCGAGTGGGTTAAGTAAATTTACATGCTTGCAAACAAAATTTATTCATTCACACGTCAGGACTGTACGGGGTGACATGGCCTGATAAAAATACTCTAAAACATGGTTGAAGTGGGACGCAGGTGTGACCACTAATCAATATTAATGAACACCAAACCACTGGCAGGTTAAAAGAATAACCTTGATTATTTTGTTAAAGTGGGAACAATACGTTTTTGTTGGACACAAGAAAAATGGGCAGGCCTAAGGATCTGAACAACTTTGACAAGGGCCAGATTGTGATAGTTAGATGATTGGGTCAGAGCATCTCCAAAATAGCAGGTTTTATAGGTTGTTCCCACTATGCAGTCGTTAGTTCTCACCAAAAGTGGTCCAAGAAACCAGCAACAGGATTGTGGCCACCCAAGGCTTAGTGACGTGTGCTGCAGATACCACAGCATACTTTCAGAGGTCTTGTTGAGTCCATGGGTCAGAACTGTTTTGGCAGCTGTTTAAACAGGTGATTTTAATAGTGTGGCCAATATTATGCTTCAGACTTCACTCTCTCTTTCCTGATTAGATGCCAAATCTTGTCTGTCACTGAGTAGTCAGACTTCTTTAATGCCTGAAATTGGGCCTGGGTGATGTTTGATGTGCTCTGCGATGGATTGGTGCCCTGTCAGTCCGTCAGTCATTTTCTTATCCGCTTATTTTGACCTTACACCAAGCAAATCACGTTCTCGTGATCTTGATCGTTCAGTGTAATGTGGTCAGCACTTTTTCTCATCCTGGCGTTCCGATAAAATCGACCATGTTATAATAACCAATATTATCATAAGTCTTGAGTCTTGGCTCATGCAAACATTGACGTAAACATAGCCGGCAATCAATAAGAGAGCTCTTTTTAGCACCAAACAGGAAGCCGCAAGGCAAGTACAGGAACGTCTGGCTGGGCAAGAAAATAGACTTAGAGGAGAGTCCAGCGAGGCCTCGTTTATTGATATATTTTAGGATACAAAGAAAAAAAAATACAATCTGTATAATTAACGACGTTCCACCAGGTAAAACAGGTCCATTGTATCAAACGGCCTGCTGCTGAAACATCTATATATATCTAAACGGCCCACTGGCATTGTTGCTATCGTTACATGTATATGGGGCGGAGTCCTTTTGAATTCTTATAGTGGTTAGTCTGCCACAACTGGACAGGTCGTCAGTCCATAACAGGGCACCACATACACACAGACATTCACTCACATCCTCACACCTATTCTTTTTTTTTTTTTTTTTTTTTTTGGGGGGGGGGGGGGGGTTGACCGAGCACCCGGCAGAAACCTGCGTGGACACAAGAAGAACACTCCAAGCTCCTCACACACAGAGACCAGAGCGATGCTCAAACCCACAACGTCAAATCCCTGGAGCTGTGTAGCACACACACTTCTTGCAGCACCACCATGCTGCCCAAGATTGGTGCCCTGTCTGGTGTGCATTTCTCCCTTGCATTTGATAATTCTGCATGATCTCTGGGCCATGAAACTGACAGACAAAGTGGATAAGAGAATGACTGACTGACTATCGTTTGATTTAGCTGCACTGGTGTATTTAGCATGTTCAAATTTCAAGTCTGTTCTGGCCTGACAGCACTGACTGTAACACACTACTAAAAGATACCAGGACAACACAGAAACATCATATTATAGAGTATTTTTGCCCCAGGTGGCACAGTGGGTAGCTTGGCACCACCTCCCTGCTCTAGGATCCCTGGCTAAGCTCGAGTCACAGTCACATATTCTCTCGTGTTTGTTTCCTTGGGTTCTCTGCCATCTTTAATAAACATGCCAGGAGGAAGATTGGTGGCTCTACATTGCCCTTAGGTGTGAATATGTGTGCGTACGGTGTCCTACAATGGACAAGCATCCCATCCGGGGTGTTTCGCCTTGTGCACAGTGTACGCAGGATCCGTGTGTTGACATGTTTACCGAGGTCGAATGACTGTCTATTTTTATCATTTTCAACAAAACAATCCTGCGTCAATTTAACGCCTGTCCTCTTATCTGAGAAAACGTTACAGAGGGTCATGTGTGAAATGGTCTGAACGTTTTGAGTTCATTCAACTACGCCTCAGTCTCACTTCCACTTGGAGACGTGGTTTTATGGTTTTATTCTGGATGCGCTTGTGGTTGCGCATTGAGAGGCGTGTTGGCTCACACCATGTGTGGAATCCCAGCTCGTGCAGTCCAGTAGCAGAGTGTGTTGGGGACTATTTATATTTAAAATACACCACGCTCGCTCTCTCGCTCTCCCTCTCTCTCTTTGTCTCTATCTCCCTCTCACTCTATCTTCTCTCCCTCCTCCTCTCTTTCTCTCTCTCTCTCTTTCTTTCTCTCTCTCTCTCGCTCTGTATCTCTCTTAATCTCTCTCCCTCTCTGTCTCTCTCTTGTACTCTTGTACTTTCTCTCCCTCTCTCTCTTCATCTCTCTCTCCTCCTCTCTTCATCTCTCTCTCTCTCCCTCTCTCTCTCTCTCTTTCTCTCTCTGTTTCTTAAAATAGACAGGAGAGTCGTGATCAGCTCGCCCTTGAAAGCCTAGCCTTGAGAGGAGTGAGAGAAAAAAAGGAATCGGAGGGATTATGGAATATAGTCTGATTCGGACACCAACCAAACCCTCCACACACACAAACACACACACACACACACACACACACACACAAACACACACACACACACACACACACACACAAACACACACACAAACACACACACACACACACACACACACACACACAAACACACACACACACACACACAAACACACACACACACACACAC
>JAOVVF010000032.1:5684139-5691639 GCA_028565595.1 Duopalatinus emarginatus | reverse complement strand
ATTTGGTCCAGTAAACTCACATGGACATGGAAAAGCCATATCAAGGAAAGTGAAGCCACTTTGTGATGGCAAACTGTTGCTGGACTCTGAAGAGTGATGTTCCTTAAGCCAAATAAATAGATGAAAATTAAATTACACATTAAATTACACATTGAAGTATACTTGTATGTATTTAAGTGTAACAGGAGCCTTATTTATTAAGTAATATACACTGTCTTGTAAATACACTTTCTTCAATTGTCACTTGTAGACAATTTATAAAAAACTGATTCAAATAATAAAATATATGATTCAAACATAAAAAGTAATATAAGGGCCATTTATTATATTTTGTGAGACTACAGTTGTGTTGCCCAGTGTAATAGATACATAGGCTCTCATCTTCATCTTATTTTCAAGAATTCTCAAGTTATTAATCCATCAAATATGAACAATAATTCTACTTCATCTACCTCATCTTGTTACTTGACAATGAGTCAAATATTATTTTTATATGTTGGTTGTTGTTGTGAATATAGTTGTTCCAAATAAAAACAATAAAAGAGCAATAACATGTTCCCTGCTAGGTTTTCCACTTAAATCTTTAGATTTCCCTGTTACTGTAATAAGTGAAACAGGGTGATAAATTATGGACTGATCCATCTCTTTACACAGATTAATTAAAGATTTAATAGTAAAAATGACATTTAATAAAGTGTATGGTGGCATTAAATAAGTGCAGTAAGGTCAAAGGGAAGATAGAGATTTATCTTACCTTTGACCTTACTGCACTTATTTAATATTTAATGCACATGTTAGTGGAGTTGAAGTTCATTCCCTAAAAGAGCAAGTCTTAATAATGTGATATTCCAACAGTGAGGATTTACTTAAAAACAGATCCTTTAATTGTTCTTCACATCTTTAAATTTTCTACATTGCAAGAGAGTATTTATAATCGCAGTATTCATGTAACTCAAATGAGGATGAAGATTTTTTTTTTTTTTTTCGGAGTCTGGGTTTCTGCAATCGTGTCATCGTTGCCATTGTCGCCTCTGGCTTGCTCATCAAGAATAAAAATTTCTATAAATGCAAAATCAAAATTTAACATTTCATTTAATATGTCAATTTTTACAAGTCTTATATAAATAAAAATGAATTTAACTGAATTAAAGGATTTGATGTAAAAGCCTTTCTAAAAGGGAAAGTCTGATGAGGTTTTACCAGAAAGTGGTCTCAATTAAAAAGCTCTCCTACTGGATATTGGCTGGTCATTATTAAACTTAACTACATTTCTGTAGTATATATATATACTAGATGTATGATCTGGTTTGAATTATATTTATATAATTTCCTGAAAGACCTGTTATGTGGTAATGAACAGATACTTCTGGAAGCAAGCAGGCTGAAAAAGTAGGTGCACCAGGAAAGTATGATCCCTGTGGTTGTAGTGAAATACGTGCAAAAGCACACGTTTTAGCTTTGTCAGAGAACATGTACGTGACCGCTATATGAGACAGACACACACTTGGTTAATATCTTTTCATGTAACTGTTTAGGCTATAAAGTGTAAAGAAAGTCATGAAAGAATGGATCTTGGATTATGACTTGAGGCTTTCTAAAGGGAATCCACTTTACTAAATGAAAACCTTTGAGGTTTCTCTTCAGGATTGGAAGGTCTTTTCTGCAATCTCACTTGTTGCCCAATTTATAGCTTACTTACTTACTTACTTACTTACTTATCTACTTTACTGATGTTTCTAATCACGTCAGATCTTATAACCTTGAGTTGTATTGATTCTGTATTTAAAAAAAAAACGTAGATCTAGCAGTTATAAATCATATTCTATATTTACACAAGTTGGGAAGTGTGTATGTTTTGAGAATATCCTGCCATTTTGTGATTTCTTATAATAGGAAATATTGGCACATTACTGGATTATTAGTATGTTTATACAATCAATTTATACAGTCCATCTTACTTGATTTGAATATTGATCGTAGTACTTGTTGCTGTTGATGGATAGTCTGCGGTCATTCATGAAAAGAAATCAGTTTTAAAATGACTTTTTTTGACTGAATATAACCATGTTTTTACATTAACCGGATAATTTCAGTGTCTATCAATGATATTTATATCACAGTGCAGACTCTACTACCATCAAGTTCAGTTTATCAGGAGAAGAGACCCTCAGATATCTGTGTAAAGCTTCTACACACAAGAAAAAGGAATTCCCATAATTTTATTTAAAGCAAACTCTAGGTAATAACCTTTTTTTCATTGCCTGGTCATATAATTTCAAGTTTTATGCACTTCTAAAAGTTGGATTTTTATATTTAATTTGTGTCACGTACCACTTCCTACACAATGGATACCAACCAGTCAGGTCATGTGCTTCCTCAAAGACTCTCAGAGAAGCAGAACAGGCTTGGAGGAAATACTTTCTACACTCTTTCACATACACGAGACACCCACAATTGGCTAATGGTGTTCTTATTACTAGTGGAGAGGGTAATGCCAGTCCTCCCATTAGTAAGCATGGGTAATTATGTTCTCTTAGAGCTAAATGGTTACAGCTTTTTTTTTTTTTTTTGTACAATATTGTTAGTTTAATTGAACTCTTTTCTATTGCCACTTTATTGGATATCCTAAGTCTAACTAGTATAGCTGCACAATGCTGCACACTAACAATACTGTATGATAGTACTAAATAAACGTGGTATAAATTATATGGTATATATTTATGCTGTGTTATAAACACTCATATTATATACAATCATCCATTAAAGCATCCATTGCCAAAACAGGTGCTACTGTAACAAGAAAATCAGTGTTATTCACTTCACCTGTCAGTGGGTTTATGGTTTTAATACTATGGCAGATTTGTATACATGCCTTCATATAACTAGTTATAAATAGTTATATAGTGTAGGAGTTATAATTAGAAAACACTTTATAACTATACCTCTCAGTATATAACATTACACCTCACATTATTATAATTAAGCAAAAAAAAAAAGATTCGACCTGCATCATTCTGACCAAAATAATAATTGTTGAATCACATAAATGATTTAATTTTTCTTAACAGTTAGATGCTTATAACATCTTATAGTCGGATTTCACAACTGAAGTTTAAAATTGACATCAGTATTTACACATAGAACATTAGACTTATTCAGACATGTGTTACATGCCACAGTCACAGGAAATTTTCCTGCATGTACCAATAAAGAACATGCAATTGACCTCATATAATTTATTTCTCAATGGTTGTGGGATTTTTTATTGAAAAGAAGTGTCCAAAAACAACAAGGATTTATTATATACCATATACATCCTTAACTGTATGCATGCTTTTGTCTTTTTCAGATCAGATGTAGACTCGTGGAAGATCTGGTCTAATCATCACCTTGTCTTTCCTCTTCTTTTGCCCTTCATGTAGCTTTTTGCGGTCTGGGCTTGCTGTTCTGTAACTGAGTAGCCAGGAAGCCCTTACCCCAAAAAGTATGTGTGGGGGGTCCATACAGCACACGTTCCTCATCTCTCAGACTCCGGACAATAGGGCGGCAAAGTCCTTGTGAGTTGTTGCACCGCTTGTAATTGAAGACATATGTTCTCTATTTTGTGCTATACATTTGAAATCTCATATTGTGTTAAATGTGAAAATGTGGTACGGTGGTAACATCATTGGCTCCCATGTGAGAGACCTGGGCTCAATTTCGGGTCTGGGCAACCAGTCTAAGCTACATCAATAAGGGTCCTTGGGCAAGACTCCTACCACTACGTTGGCCCACCTGTATTACCAATAATCTTGTAAGTCACTCTGGGTAAATGCCCTAAATGTAAATATTTTTCCATTTGTGTATAGTTTAATTCCAGAAGTTTAACAATGAAATGTGTACGTATTCTGTAATCGAATGCATAATCCAAATTTCGATCATTTTTTGTCACTTGTGATAATAAAGGATCGTCTGTAAAATCCAATACAAAATGTCCACTTGCTATAAATCAGATTGATAGATTCTGATTCATTTAATTCATAAAGTATGATAGTGGAAACCAATCAACACTCTAAACACTAAATGACACTAAAACTGAGAAGCTTTCATAATCTTAAATTGAACCTCTGCATATTTATTTATTCCTCTTTCAACTGAATAAAATAAAATTCAGAAAAATCGAGAATAAAACACACCAAAGCATACTGTAATAGAGAAGTAATCAACTACAGGTGCTGCGATGTGGCCCAACATGAAGCAGAGACACTCTTACTTACTTGAAGCTGATTATTTTTAGTAACCTCCTGTCCCATGAGTGTCTTTTTCATCTTTTACCACAGCAATCTGCCAGTGATTACAGTTTTATTTATTTATTAATAAACAATGTCATGCTTTTTGACTGTTTATAGTTACGTTTAATGTTTAATGTATGTATCAGATACAATGAAGTACCAGAAAAACTGTAAAAACAACAAAAACAGTGCTGATTCGGCTAAAAACGGCTCTTATTGTATGGGGTTTGTTAAGATGGCATTCCATGGGAATCCCCTGGTACATCTACAAACATTTCTGACAGGTGAACACTATGTGTGTCTCCTTTCTAATGACTACACCTGTTCATGCCCTGGATTTATTCTGACAGGTTTGCCTTCTTCCAACAGGACAACTCACTGATACAAATGTCTAGAGACACCAAATTATGGTTAAAAAAAACACTTAACTGGATTTGGGGTTTTGCCATTCCCAGCTAAGTCACCAGATCTCAACGATATTGAACACACCTGGGATGCCATGCAACGCGGTGTGGAACACAGAAATCCTACACCTCAGAATAGTGGATTGTTCTGCAGAAAATATGTTGTTCATCTTATAAAGAATATTTCCACAAGCTAGAGGAGTCCATGTCCTGTAAAGGGCCTACCAAGTATTAGACTGGTGTACCAGTTTTTCTGACACTTCAGTGCAAATTACAGCAGCTATAAACAGTAGTTTAGTCACCAGCCTGTATGTTTTTAAGTTCACAGGACAAAACTCATATGTCATATTCCAAAGACAATGATTATAAACATAGCACAGAAAGTAAGGAAATTTGTCTTTGGTAGATTATTTCTTTGTTGTAACAACTTTTGTTAATTTCCCTTTTAAATGGTGCCACATTTGTAAAAAAAACATGGATTTATAGGATGAGCAGCAGAGCTGGGTGTGTGGGTTGTGCCTATGCAAAATTTGCCAAATCCTCTTTGCCTTTGCCAAAGAGCTTATTCTGCTGTTGACCCATTTGGTGTTTGGTGGACTGGATGATTGAAGTTTGAAGAAACAAGACATATTGGCAATAACTATTTATTCATTTAAACAAACAAGAGCCTCAGTAACGAGTGGAAGAACCATACACAGCCACAACAGCCTGGCACCTCCTCCTCATGCTGGTCACCAGCCTGGTCACACACTACTGTAGATGGCATCCCATTCTTCAACCAGCGTTTGTTGCAAATCAGCCAACGTGGTTGTGTTGGTCACTCTGGTACGAAGAGCACACCCAAGCTGATCGCACAAGTGTTCAATGAGGTTGAGGTCAGGACTGCTGGCAGGCCATTCCATCCTCTCCACTCCCAAATTCTGAAGGTAGTCTCTGAATAACCTCGCTCTGTGGGGGCGAATATTATCATTTTGGAGTATAGAGTTCGGTCCGAGACTGTAGATACATGGGATTGCAACTGGTTGCAGCATTTCATCTCGATGCTCACAGGTGCAGGCACCTGATTGGCAAAACCTGGGGGTACCAGAAGCTCAAAACAAGTGTCAATAGCAACAACAAAATAAACTGTTTGGCAGTGGCAGAGAAGATTTGGTCATTTTCTTATGGGCGCAACCCACATACTAAGCTCTGCCGCTCATACCACAAATGCATGTTCCTTACAATTGTGGCGCCATTTGAAAGGGAAATTAACAGGCTTTCCAATGGCATAATATTTATTGCAGAGTATCTACCAAAAAAATTCCTTACTTTTTTACTGTGCTATATATTTATTTTCTTAAACCAGACTGGGACATTTCACTGTGTGTATCACACTATTCACCATTTCAATAAAAGCCACCACCTTTAACTTAAATTTACAAATCAACATTAGCTAACTAGCCAATGTGCCATAATGTGAGCATGGGTTCTTCAGGCTCTATATATACATGAAACATGCACAGGTCCATATTGTGTATATTGTTCACTGGTCCAATAGTTGTATAGGAACAACATTGCCTGATCAAGAGAATAGCAATACTGAATATGGGTATGGCTGGGCATCAAAAGATATTGCATAATTATATAATTTACTTTATTGTTTATTTACTTCAAAAAGTTTTTGGGAAAATCTGTTATTCAGTGAGAACTACTGTACTGAAACTACTGTATCTTATACAGTAATTTCTCTGTAAAGTGTCCACAGTTGATTATTTGTAAAATATATGTGCACAAATAAAAATTATCTCTTCAGCATGGACCCTGTCAAGGACTGGGATATATTAGGTAGTATATTAACAGTCAGGTCTCAAAGCTGATGTGTTGAAAGCAGGACATTGTAATGGTAAGACTGGGTCAGGGCATCTCGAAAACAGCAGGTCTTATGGAGTGTTCCCAGTATACAGGGTTTAGTAACCACCAAGAAAGGACAACTGCCGAAAAGCAACAGGGTCATGGGTGCCTTAGGTTCTCTGATGTCTGTGGCGAGTGATGGCTAGACTGTCTGGTCTAATCCTACAGAACATTGCCCAGGAATGGCTTGAGGAAATGATAAAGAGTTCAAGGTGTTGACTTGGCTTCCAAAATTCCCCAGATTCAAGTCTAATCAACTATCTGTGGGATGTCCTGGATAAACAAGACTAAGCCATGGAGGCCCCACCTCACAACGTACATGACTTGAAGACTTTGCTCCTTGGTACATCTACAAACTGACAGGTAAACACTATGTGGGCCTCTATTCTAAAGTCTTAGACCTGTTCATGCCCTGCATTCATTCTAATGGGTTTGGCCTCTTCCAACAGGAAAAAACGTGTCTAGAGACACTGAATAATAATCACTTATCTGACTTTGGGGTTTTGCCATTCACGCCTAAGTCACCAGATCTCAATGTTATCGAACACATCTGGAATGTCATGTGGTTGGTGTGGTACAGAGGTAACATCATTGGTTCCCATGTGAGAGACCTGGGTTCGATTCCCAGTCTGGGCAGCCAGTCTGTGCCACACCAGTAAGGGTCCTTGGGCTAGACCACAAAAACTACATTGGCCTATCTGTAATACCATTTACCTTGTAAGTCACTCCGGATAAGTGCATCCGGCAAATGCCATAAAAGTAAACGACACACAAGACGCTGTGAAACACAGAAATGCTACATCTCAGAATGCAACAGAATTGCAGGAAGTCTGGTGTTCATTGTCTGCAGAATATTTTAGCAGGCTTGTAGAGTCCATGCCCAGTGGGGGACCTATTAAGCATTACACTGGTGTGTGTGTGTGTGTGTGTGTGGG
>JAOVVF010000032.1:5663448-5675855 GCA_028565595.1 Duopalatinus emarginatus | reverse complement strand
AAAAAGTTTTTAGCTGGTCAATAGCAACAAGTGTTTGAAATATGAATATTAAAAGTGTTTCAAACAAAATAAAAAAGTATGCAGCTGTGAATGAGGACTTTCAGAATCCACAAAATTTACTAACCATGATGCAATATTTCATGAAATGAAAGTGAACCATTGACCTACTGTGCCTGCACACAGAGGAATTTGCATTTAACACATCTGTGCAGTGGAACACCCAAATAAACACTAGTGAAGTGAGCACACTTTCCTGTAAAGGTGGTCAACATTATACATGCCCAGGGAGCAGTCATGTCATATCATGTTGGTTGTGGAGATCAAACCAGCAACCTTCTGGTGATAAAGCAGGTTTCTTAATCACAAGCCCATAGCTGCCCTCAAAGTTTATTAACAAGGATGGGATCATGAAGGAGCAAGTCTAAGCTGAATACACAGCTGTAATGCATTCAGGATTAAAAAAATAAATAAATAAATAAAACTATATTTATTTGACTTCCATAGTCTATTTCTAAAAGGCAGAAGGAATGAGATAAAGAGATCACACAGAGTAATGTAAGTGTTGCACTGTACAATTATTTACACTTTATCTGCATTTTGGAATAAACAACTAGCCATACAGTCACATTAGCCCCTAGGCTCACCTGCGTCATGCACCCCGCCATGTTATTTCCACCCCTGAAAAAAGTCAGTAGCATTTGCTGGTGTTCATTGCCTACAGAATAATTTAGACTGGTGTACAAGTTTTTCTGACACTTCAGTGTATATATAATGTGCCTTTATAATTAAGCATTATTGTGTGACCGTTAATTGAAATGTGCTATTTGTGGCCTGAAATGGTAACACTAATTACCCAGACAGCAAATGAGTCATGGCCCACATTTGGACCTCACTTAATACATTATCCGGTCCACATACCGCAGTATGTGACAGTGATAATTTCATCCAGACTCGGCTACTGAAACTCAGCCACAAAAAGTAGTGTTGGCTACAGTTGGACTAGGTTTGGCCCAAAATGTAATTGACATGCAAACATTTCACATGGTGGGTGGCATGTAGGCCACATGTGGCCCAAAGTCCATATGCCACGACAAGCTTTAAATGTTAAATGTTAACATTGTTAATGTTAAAAGTTTTTGGACAATACACTTGTCATTGCCGTAACTGGTGCATAAGTGCTTTAATGAGGCCAAAACCCACAAGAGTCACTAAAAATGAGGCAATATTTCATGAAATGAAAGTGAACCATCGACCTACTGTGCTTCCACACACAGGAATTTGACCTTTGCATTTAACCCATCCATACACACTAGTGTGTGTACACACAGCTGTCCACAAAGTTTACCAAAGAGGATGAGATGAAGGAGGAGCAAGGACAAGGAGCAAGTCTAAGCTGAATACACAGCTGTAATGCATTAAGTATAATAAAAAATTATAATAATTTTCATGGTCTACTTCTATAAGGCAGAAGGAATCAGCTGAAGGGATTAAAAAGTTTTGTTAGCCACACTTCAGCAGTCAGCACCAAGACTCACCTGCGTCATGTGCCCCGGCATGTTAGTTCTGGCCCATAGTACATCAGGCATTGCCATAACTGACGTGTGCCTTAGCTTAAACATATTTGGCCCAGAACCATCTACAATCTGGGTACGAGCTGAAGCCAAAATAAAATAAAATAAAATAAAATAAAATAAAATAAAATAAAATAAAATAAAATAGTGCCTAGATGTAACACTGTAAATGTATTGATTTTCCAGAGTTTGTGCTGGTATAACGTTCGTAGGCACAAAGTTTTAATTCATTATCTTTTAAACAACAGGAATTGTTGGAATACTGTCAATAATACAACATGTGTTTACTTATAACACAGGCTGCCTTAATGAATTCAGATAGTGTGTACTTTTATGGTAATACATACACTAATCTTAACCAGTTTGCTAGTGTCTGATTTCAGTGTAACTTAGCTTATATATAACTATATTAGATGTGTTGCTAATGTTAAACATGTAGCATGTAGAGACAGCATTTGCTAAACATTCAGTTAGCAAGATTAGCGCAGTGTTCACTCAGTGTTGCTTAATAAGGATGTGGCAATTCTGTTCGACAAACTATTTGTGTGTGTGTGTGTGTGTGTGTGTGTGTGTGTGTGTGTGTGTGTGTGTGTGTTTGTGTGTGTTTAAAGCTTAAAATAGCTGTATTCTATTATGGTTAGTCCCAACCGTAACCCTGGGTTCCTGGGAGAGTATGTGTCAAACTTGGCCATGGTCACATTTTGCGCCATATAAATCCAGGGAACATAGGAATGACTCATCAATAGAAACATGAAGCTATTGCAGTAATAGTAATGAGTGATTTCCTTTAAAAAAATACAATTAAGCAAATCACATGAAGCTGTTTGCTGTATGACGGCGTTGACATAAACAGGAAGGTCAGACGGTTGCGGGATGAATCTGTTCCTTTCTTTAGGGTGAGGCTGTGTCAGTCGAGCAGAGAATTCCCTCAGCAGGAGTCTCATTCCACACCTCCTGCCCCAACACCCACACACACACACACACACATACACACACATACACAGTGTGCGTATCTAACAGAATCAGAACATCTTTATTTAGCAACACCAATTAAGCTAACACCGCACTAATGTTGCTAGCTAAAAGTTCAGCTAATTTTATCTCATACCACAGCGTGAGCAGCCTAGCCAATTTTCATAAGCTAGCTAACAATAAAACTAAACCTTAGCCAACTAGCTAACGTTAGCCTATGTACTGTATTATCGCAAATATTATACAGCATACGAGTATATTAAGGATGCTTGTATAGTAAACGTGTTGTGCAACAGGTTGACATATGACTTTCCTTGCAAAACATGTCTCCTCGTATCTCTTGCCACAAGTCTGTCCCAAAATCATCGTGTGTTTCAGGAGCAGTTCTGAGAAATGCTGCGTGGAGGCTAAAACACACAGTGTCAACATTTGCTGAACACAGCCCAAAGATCCTTTGTCGAGTCCATGGGCACGTCTGTTGAAGGCTGCAGTATTGATCAGGAAGTGAACCTGCTTTGTGGACAGTGATGTCAGTGACGTCAGGGTTCGTGCTGGTGAAGCTCCACTTTCGGTGCAGTGTGTATCTGCAGGACAAGGTGAAGTATTGTCTTACATACCTGCACAAATTATTATAGGATCCTGTTTACTTTGAATAATGGTGTTCTTTTAGAAGAAACACGCTGTTGCACACATTCCTGAAATATGTGGTCTTTTCACTCTTTCTTGGTCCCAGGGGATGCAATAAAAACTTTTCCACTGGGTACTCACTCACACACACACACACACACACGCACACACACACTCACACTCACATGTCCAACTTCTGGTCTGTCTTCCAAAAAAACAGCCTTCCAGGGCCAAAAATAGCAGTGGGACTCCAGGAATAGCAACATTTCCTGTGTCTTTTCACTTTTCCCGTAATTTTGCCGCTCCAGACACACAGCCACAGAGCCGTATGTGCCTGTGGCACACGAAAGGCTCTTTTATGGTTCCGGTAACAATGGGCAAATATCACACCTGGATCTGGATCAGTGTTTAACTCACACATGTGCAGACAGATCCCTGACACAGCATTTATCTCCCAGTGGAGCTATCACATTGCGTAGACAGCAGAGGCTGCGAGTGTATTACTGGACGCTGGACGACATTGTCGATTGTACTGTACTGTTCTGTTCTCTGTTCCCAGTAGTCTCCTGCCAGGCACACTGGGAACATGCAGAGGAAGCTTGTGTTTACACTCTGATCTGGGTGTATACGAATCCTGAAGCACAACGCAAGTGGTTGCATGTATCTGTCTGCACTGTACAGGTTCTTTTCACGCTGGTGGGATTTTAACACTCAGTTAAGTAAAACTGCAGCATTAAAATCATATGTTTTTAATATCTATGTCTAATAAAACTAACATTAGCAAGTAGTGTAGCATATAGTAAATAATGCCCGGAGCATTGAGCAGCCATATCCACGGCACCTGGAAAGCTGTTTGGGGGTGAGGTGCCTTGCTCAAGGGCACTTCATTTGTGTCTTAGTGGTTGTGAGGATCAAACCTGTTCCTAGTCTGGTTCTTAAACCACAAGCCCACGGCTGTTACTTGATGTTGTGTTTTTAAATGCAAAAATAATGACAGAAATTGGGGGGTTGACACCTGCAGTTCAGGGCTCCTGTAATCATCGAGTTAAAGAAGGCGTTTTGTCTTTCATTCATCTTCCTGATCAGGGCGGCACTGGATCCTGGGAACTGGGTGAAAGTTAGAAACATGCCCTGGATGGAATGCCAGTGCAGCCACACACATTCTCACACTTATTCACCCTTAGCGGTTTATATGAGGTAGAACGAAACCGGTCCACTCAAGACACAGGGAGAAGATGCAGAGAAATTCCCACACAGACTCTAACCTGACATGAGGATTAAACCAGGCAGTCTGGATGTCACATCAGTATATATCACCATGCCACATGAGGGCACCATTACCACCAATTTTAGTTCTTCTTTATGTGGCATTTTAATTTACCGTTAGCTGCATACTTAAGCAATGGGTTCATCGGTTTCCTCCTGGAGCTCCGGTTTCCTTAAACAGTCCAAACACATCCAATCAGGAGAACTGGTGGTAGTGAATTGCCCCTAGGAGTGAGCAGTGGGGTAGACTCATGAATCCCTTCTTGACCCAGGAGTCGGTTAAGCAGCTTAGATAATGTGTGAGTAATTTATACCGAACACATTTTTTCAATGTTGAACCTAAAAAAAAATAATAATAATTTAAAAATGATGCAGAAACTGGCTACAATTTTTGCTCTGAAAGAAGTAACAGGCTTTTGGTGAGCAGGTTTTTAGCGCAGGATTAGGATGTGATCATTAACATCCATACTAACAAACTACATACCACAAAATGTGATCAACTCATGTTCATACTAATAGAACTTTCTCATTATTTACTTTAATTAATAATTCAAGCCTTTAATCCAGCAAACAGTGTTGTAATTTTAATCCTGACCTGTTCCGTGAATCGAAAAAGTAACTCGAGGAAGTGATGAAACTTGAGGATCAAACCCACGACCCCAGATCCCTAAAGCTGTGTAGCACCCACGCTACATTCAGCACCACTTGTGATTTGTAGTAATGCTTGAAATATTTAGCGTGGAATGTTTAGGGACATGACGGAACTACATATTCTGACATCTGTAGCGCATGGAAAAAAATGTTTGAGCATGTAAGGTTAAGATTTTCTAAGTATTTTAATTATATAGGTGACATGGTAAAGTAGACATGCATATAGGTTACACTGTAAGAGACTTTGAAAAAAAAAAGGCTGGTTCCAGGGTTTCAGGGATCTGGAGCTGTGGATTTGATTCTCACTCTGGTCTCTGTCTGTGAGAAGTTTTGTGTTCTCTTCATGTCCATATCATGTTTTTGCCGGTGCTCAGGTTTCTTCCAGCATCCAGAAAAACACAGCCATTTGTGCTAAATTGCAGCAAGGTTTACACATGGTACCCTGCGATGGATCGGCGTCCTGTCCGGGAGGTATGCCTGCCTTGCACCCTATGATTCCCGGTGGGCTCCAGACAAACCGTGACCCTGACAGATAAAACAGATAGAAGAATGACTGCCTGACTGACTAAACAACATCACGAGTGAATCAGTGTATGGTGGACGTCAGTGTTTACGTTAGGACCATTCCTTAGACTGGCACGATATTACATATGATTGTGTAAAAGAAAGAGAAACAGATGGTCTTTTGCAATTCACAGAGGAATGTTTAACCGTGATATATCTTGAAAATATTCGTCCTGGGGACATGATGCTGAATTTCATCACATTTTATTTTATAAAGACGTTGCACCATTTCTGAAGGTAGCAGCACTGAATGATATCTTGACCAGTCGAACAGCAACAAGATTTGCACAATAGTTGCTTAAAAAATGTATTTGTTGGGAAGACTTTCTGGGGGTTAATTCAAAGATTCACATTATTGTCACATTTTATCATTAGAAAGAAATGCAATTCCTAAAATTTTTTTTTTTTAAAGTCTGAACAATGTCATATATTTTGCTTTAAAAAATGTATAAGCACATACATATAAGTCTATATTATACTACACTACACTAATCTAAACTATACTATAGTTGAAGTGTGTATTGTTGTGTGTGTGTGTGTGTGTTAGGTCTGATTTGTTGAGGTAAGGTTGGGGGTGTTGTCCCCTTTCACATCTGTGCTCTGGGACATCACATCAGGAAAGCCTGAAGTGATTCACTGATGAGTCAACAGCTACAAGCTATAAAGCCACAGCACTGATGGAGCCTAAGCATGACACAGCTCACTCACCTAAAGGTAAGACCCCCAGTCTCTTTCCTCTGGTTGTGTGGCTCCAGTGCATGTTATTTATGAACTAATTAGAGCTCTCCATGGCTGTTTTGCTTAAAAATCCACTTCTTCCATTATCCATTATTATTATTCTTTTCTTTCTTAGAGTCCAGGTTCATTATTTGGACTTAAGTGGAGAAACCTAATTTGTATTTTTTTTTTTTTTGAAAAGAAAGTTACCCAAAAGTTATATAATCACTGTTTGTACACAGCAGCAATGTTTTGAGGCAGTCTGGGAAGAAAAAAAAATGTTTAACTGAGATTGAGCAAAGTAAATTCTGTCTAATGTCCATGAGAATCATTAGATCGCGGTGTGATAAAATGAAGATAGTCATCGTGTTGGAATAAAACCTCTGTTCATTTGTGAAGAATGAATTCCTTGTAGTTGGAGAACTTGTAATTACAGGAATATTGGTAGCACTTAAGTGATTCATTGGAAGATCATCTATCCAGACATTAGATAGTACTTGTTAATTTATTTTTAATGCACTTCATATGTTCAATGCACTGATCAATTAAAATCTAATATCCATCTGACTTGCTTTCGCAATTTAAATTTTTAATGTAATAATCCAGGATTTTTCTTTCGGTGGCATCTAGATGCTCTAAGTGATTACCATGTGGTTTCTGTATACTGAGAAAACAACAGAAAATTTTGTCAGGTTTCCAGAAGTATTGTCTCTTTTTTTCCCCCTCAGATTGTGTTTGAACTCTTGTGCACTATAATCTGTAATCATGCATAAACTATATCTGTGGAAACTTGAGATTAGGTTTAATAATACTACTGTATTAGTTTGTTTTTATAATATAAATTATATATGATCTTTTTTTTTTGCTTTTCTGCAGGTAGGTGTTGTTCAAATCTCAAGGCACTAAACCACTCGCAAGTCAAACAAGGTGTTATGGCTTTGTGCCCTGCTCTTTTCTGCTCCTGTGTAGTGACCATCCTGGCACTCGCCCATGGCCGTGGTCTTCCTACAGACAGCATGAAAAACTCCATCAAACTCCAAATCGAGAACATCATCTCCAGAATCCAGAAACACAAAGACGAGGTAAATAGCAAGAGTGCAACAGGTATACCTGTGACCTATAGGTATGACAGCTACAATGTTGAATTCTTGATTCTGATTGGTCAGAATGTTGATTAAATTACAGCAACTTAACTTTGGTTGCAGAGCAAATCATAGCTGTATATTAATAACCATTACTAACAAGTTAAAGAGTAACACAATAATCGTGTCATATTAACTTTAAGAGGAAGGAAAAATAAGTGGTGATGAATAAACTGTATACAGCTGATATATCTTAAATGATCACAGGTACAAACTCATTTTGCCAATGTTCCATAACATTAACTGAAACTAGAACCGGTTTTATGTCATTCAGAGGTATAAAATACTCCAGGATGTGCTGTTCTAGCGACATGCTGGTAGTAACTGACAGATTTGAGTAGTTATATTGTTCAAGTTGTATTTATATCATCCGATAATCTGACGTGTTTTCGAGTGCAAATCCGTTATTTCAACAGAACTGGGGAAGCCCACTCAAGTTACACAGCGTTATGCAATAACTATTTATTTGGGGTCGAAATGTTTTGTGGCAGCTTTATAGTATGCAGCTGACTGGGAGAACAGTAAACATTGTATTAATCATTCATATCACTGCAATTGGCCATTTGGTCAGCCTCGGGTTGAGAACCGTTACTCCATGTCGGGTCAGGTTGCATCACACTGTCCCGTCGTTCATCATTTTCCCATAACAACATAAAACCAATACCAGATAAATATGGCATAAAATAAAATATGTACTACATTAACAGTTATCCACACTGTCAGTGGCATCGTTATTGACTCCACACTCCACTGCTCATATTACGTTAATCAGAAACCTAGGTTTTGTCTCATGCATATGCACAAACTACTATGCACCATTTCCTTTGACCATGACCTGATTTCCAATGTACTCCCACAGTTCCAAATCCTCCATAAGATTATCCTGGACAGTTCCGAGCTCCTGCCCGAGCTGCAGTCCGATAAACCCATCGAGGGTCTGAGCTCCATGGTGGAGACGCTGAACAACTTCCAGCGCGTTTTGCACAGCATGCCCAAGGGTCACATGAGCCAACTGCACAGTGATGTAAGCACACTGCAGCACTACCTGGAAGACAGGATGAGCTCACTGCAGTGCCCGCACAGGAAACCGGGCACGGAGAAGAACCTGGAGGCCTTCCTGAAAACTCACAGCATGTACTACATCACTCTGGGTCACGTGGCTCTGGATAGACTTCAGAAATACTTACAGAGACTTAACCACAATCTAGACCAGCTGAGAATATGCTGAATGATCCCTGTGTTGCTTTTTTTTATTATTGTATTTTTGTTATATTTATTTATATGAATGTATTTAAGGACCGAATAACTATTTCCTATTTTATTTTTATTTTTTTTTCTACTATGTTTTACAATGTTTAAATAATGCATTTGGGAACCAGACAAGACATTCCCCTTGGGCTTGACGTTCACACATGCATGCACACAGACACGTTATACATGCTGACATCGCCACCAGCCAAGCATTCTCAGTGAGGTCACAGCGTTTTACCGGAAGACTCCTGACTGATCATGCTGGGAAGCACAAACCTTCTTGCCCTCCTCCGACCACCAGCAGACATTCACTATGGATCTGAATGTACTATGTTCTTATGTATACAGTCAGTAGCTTGATTTGAGGTTAAATGCACCTGTAAATCATCTTATTCTCCATAAGGCATTTATTTCTTTTATATTCCTAAGTGCACTGAAATAAAAACAGCACAGTTCTCTAAGCCGTGATATATATATTTTTTTTTTCCCCCAAGATATTTGCAGCCTCAAATAAGAAACACAAAGAACCAACACAACAAACCCAGTTTATTAGCAATCATTTATATTGTAAGGCCATCTGGGTGCTTGATGTTGCAGCAAAATTGTCTTGCCAGCTAAAAGCCCTGTGTACTGGGGCTTAATGAGACATGCATTTGTGGATTTAAAGGCAGGGGAGGGTTGTATAAAGTATAACACAAAACCCTCCACAAAGGAGAAAGGCTAAATCTCCATAGCGTGCCATTTAACTGTGTTTTATAGAAGAAAAACAGTCGTTTGTTAGTTATCAGATCAGAAGAGTAGTTATTCTTTTCCAGAGAAACAAAAAAAGTAAAAGAGTGACGCATCAAAAAGCACACGTGTGTACCTGCAGCATAGTAAATATTGACTCGCACCCACTTATCCACCCAACTACCTTTTATCCTTCATCTAATTCCCTGGAAAGGCAATGTTTGTGAATAGATTTGGGGCAAAATTACATAATTGTGGCCTTCTCCAGAAAAAAAAAGAGCACATTCTTTTAAAGTATGCACGTAACTGAACCCTGACCTGGATCTTCATAAATCATTTAGTTCACGTTTGTATCGTCTCAGGTGTAATCTGAGGTACATTATTTCTGATATCTCTGTACCTCAGCCAGAGTTCACGCACTACCTTGTTCAAATCAACTCTGGAGACTGAGAGGATTGTATAAGACATGACACTTCTTTTTAGAGTAATTTTCTGGTGACTTTTTGGGTCATTATTACGCTTCAGTTTTTTTTTTCTGGAATAGGAGACGCATGTCCCGAGAGTTCTGTGTGTTTGACTGAGTGTAAATTCTTGACAGTATTCAGTCGAGCCCCGGTGTGCTCAATATTACCCTTTCGGCATTGTGCGCTGAATAAAGTAACGGGTTTGACAGGTTACTTGATGTTTTAAGTTTTGTGATAGTGGGGAAAGTTTTGTTATGGTCAGCTGTAAAAAAAAAAAAAACAACTGATACCTGGTACAAATTGGTGGTGGATCCATAAAGTTATAGGGTTTGTTTAGCTGGTATTCGATGGGACCCCTGGTACATCTCTGGCAGGTGAACACTGTGTGTGCCTCCATTCTGATAAGCTACACCTGTTGTATTCATTCTGATGGATTTGGCCTCTTTCAACAGGAGACATGTTTAGAGATGCCAAATTATGGTAAAGGAACACTTTTCTGAGTTTGGGGTTTTGCCTTTCCTACCCAAGTCACCAGATCTCAACGTTATCAAACTCATCAGGGATGCCATACAATGTGCTGTGGAACACAAAGCTAAACCTCAAAATTGTAGACCGTTCTGCAGAGAGTACTGTGTTCATTGTCTATAAACTATTTCCAGAAGCACTGTTGGAAAACTACCAGGTATTAGACTGGTGTACCAGTTTTTCTGGTACTTCAGTGTATTTTTCTCAGCTTTCTGATTAGGAATCTGAAGGAATTTCTTTATAAAAGCAAAAAAGGGATCAGAACTGATGTACTCGCCTTTTTAATACCACTTGTAAATCCAAGTTTACTCAAATATTTATTTTCCATAAACTGGTGTTTTCTGCTACACGTAAAAGAGAAGCAGTTTCCACAATACAACATGAAATACGTTGGAAAATGAAACAATATTAGTACACTTTTTATCTTTAATATAAAACGTCTCACAACTGAGACACCGAGTAAAATTCAGTCTTTCTCCGGCATGTTCACACTCGCATACACACAACGCTGTTTATATCCACTCTCAGCTGAACCACTTGCTCTTCTTGACGAGCGGCTCCTTAGAGTTTGACGTGCCTGTGAGTTTCTTCTTGTACTGTTCGACGAGTCGGTCAAAATGATCGTCCTCTCTGTTCTGGAACTTTCTCTTCACTGGTTTAGCATTCTGGAAAAAGAAAAAACAATAATGACTAAAATTTCATAATAAGCACATTAGAAATGGTTATAAAGAAAATACACACGCTGAAACTCATTTATTATGTTTTATACAAGGTATATACATTATTTTATTGTTTGTTTTTTGATTTTTATTTCATTCTTTGTTGTATAATTGTTTGGAAGTCTGAATTATCAAAAATCTTCTTTACACTGATTACTAGTGTTGTAGTCAAGACCCAATTCGAGACTGAGGCCAAGACACATGAAGTCCAAGTTGAGACTGAAACTATGACACATCGAGTCCAAGTCGAAACTGGCACCGGGAGACACTGAGACCAAATCAAGACCAAGACACGTCAAGTCTGAGTCAAGACCAAGACCAGATTTTTTCATTTCAACTATTTGCCTTCACCAGAAGTCACCAGATAAAGTCAACAGAACATAAACCAACAACTATTCTATCCATTATTATTATTATTGTTATTATTATTATTATTATTATATGTAAAAACATTGTAACAACATTTCAGTCTGCCCTCAAACAAATACCCTTCAGTTAAACCAGCTGAACTTTCTTCTTTAGTAAAGTCCGTGTAGAAATTCACAGATTTTGTTGACATTGTAATGTAAAGCAAGAGGGCGTTAGACTAAAACGTGTTCACTGATGTTTATGTTTTTCACTGCTAGCCAATCGCAATGCAGATTTTATTTAGGCACTAAAGAAAGGACTGATTTATTCAGTGCAAATAAACTCGATCACAGTTTTCAAATCCACCTTACCCCGAGTTTGAGAGAAGACCAATGAGGTTTTCGAAAACCGGACTTACTACAACACTACAACTTACTACAACACTACTGCATACCACCTCAAATTTGTTTCAGCTAAACTGCACATGAATATAGTAAAAAAAAAACTTGTCCAACTTAGTCAAAAACAATAAAAAAATCTCTAAGTTAAGACATACAACCAGCCATAAAATGAGGACAAATAAAATGTGTTTCTGTGAAATGAGGAGTTGGTGTGTGTGTGTGTGTGTGTGTGTGTCTGATAATCAACACGCCATGTTTACGAGTCACTCTTTCATTCATTTAGTCACCTCCGTCTCTTTCTGCTCTCTGTGAGCTTCCATTTGATGAAGTTTTGTGAGCGTTACTAAAATCTGTGCTGAGAAAAGACAGGTGATTTACAGGTGATTGGTATTTATTAGCATGAGTGCAGAGTCAACAGTACTGAAACTTCTGGACAACTTTGTCACAGTTGTATTTTTTT
>JAOVVF010000032.1:5620105-5648443 GCA_028565595.1 Duopalatinus emarginatus | reverse complement strand
AGTAACAGGTGTGGGCAATTTAAAAATCACACCTGAAACCAGATAAAAAGGAGAGAAGTTGACTCAATCTTTGCATTTTCTGGAAAAAATCAACTTCATTTTCTGGAAAAAATTCAGCGGTGCCAACACTTTCGGCCATGACTGTATATATATATATATACATACATACACACACAACACACACAATTATGTTTCTGTAGGTGTGCAAATGCATAAATCTGTTATTCCACTAGGTGGCAAAATAGAGTAATAAGCATCAACTCAGTACTGTGACTGTTCCATTATGTAATTCTTCATCAGTCAGACCAAGTTGGACATAAAATCAAGTGAAGGCCATTTCACGATGCAGGACTAATACTGTATGGTAAGATCATAATTTGTAAAAATGTGTGTTCTGGGTCAGTCTTCTGTTCATCTGTTTTGTAGGTGATGTGTTCAATCCATTTTTTAATTCACAATTTCATATACCTTCAGATAGGAACTGGTTTTCTAACCTGATTTTATGTCACTTGACATTTGACTAGCTTCAGATGAGTTTGTATACCTGTGCCGTGTATACCTGTGCTCAGAAACGGTTTAAACTTTTCAAGCAGATGTCCAAATGTCCCTTTAGCCACTATGTTTGGTCCCCACAGAGTAGCACACACTGGCCTGGATGAGTTAATCCACTGCAGGGCATATGTATGTTATCAGTCATGGGCCTGTTTTCACAATCCCACTTCAGCAGGTCTGCTAATCTCCTGCTTAAGGTCACTCATGCAGATGATTAGCAGAAGAGGAGCCATCGGCTTGACCGGGAGTCAGACGGCAGATCGCAGTGATGTCATATGTTTAACCAGCTCATCATTGCTCTGTCCCAAAGCCCCTTTTAGTTCTGGCTCATTTGTCTTCTTCCTGTGCTTTTAAACAGTGGAAAATCAGACACACAGAAGCTGTGAATCACAGTTATGCACAGTTCTAAATAAGTACAAGAAGCTGAACAGATACAAAACATTTATTACTACTATTGTTAACATTTTCTTTTTGCTGTAAACACAAACATAGACATAATTTATTATCCATTAAAGCAGTGTGTCTTACACACTGACAACTAAATGTAGATAAGTCTATATTATACACCAAAGTTATTGATAGTAACCAGTTAAATACTGATTACTATAATATTTATACGTTTATTCGCAACACTTATGTCAGGTAATGTTCACGCTTCTTGTATCTTCCTAAAGTAGGTCTTTGTCCTAGTTTGTATTCTCTCAGGCTAAATTTTAATTGATCTGGATCCTGATTGTCTCTGTCTCTGCTCTGACCACACACACTGACTGAATCTCTCCAAATCAATCCATAGGAATAAACCAAATGGGGAGCAGCTGTAGGCTTGTGGTTAAGGAACCAGGCTTGTGACCAGAAGTTCCCTGGTTCGATCCCCTTTACCGACAAGACACGACTGAAGTGCCCTTGAGCACGGCATCTAACTTCTCCCGAGGCGGTGTAAATAGGGTTGTCCACAGGGCATGGGGCAGCCACAAACCATGGCACCCAGGGAACAGTCAGGGGAGTTAGGTGCCTTGCTCAAGGGCACTTCAGTCGTGTCAATCGAACCCACAGACTGGACACAACACAGAAGGGGTGTGTGTCTTCGCAACAAAAAGATCCAGCATGGTCTATATGGAGTATACACAGAACAGGTGCACACACTTAGGGAACAAATCGGTGACAAGACACAGGAGGGGGCCCCTTCACCTACAAGAAGTCTAGTCGTACTCATTACCAATTTGCTAGAACAACCGGTACTCCATTCTAATAATTGGTAGGTCCCCCATGGGAGCACAGGACTGCAGAAATATGACGGAGCATATTCCACCATACTTACTGCGAAATGGTCCACAATTCTGAGATCTAGTAACTTAGGTGGGAAGTGCAAAGCCCCAAACTGGGATGAGTGTTTACATAAGCATAATTTGGCAGCTCTGGATGTGTGTGGTGGCACATTGTACTGTTGGAAGTGACCAAACCCATGAGCAAGAATGCAGGACATGAACTGGTGTAAGTCATCAGAAAGGAGGGACACATGTCAGAGACATTAGTAGATGGAATGCCAGCTAAATAAACCCGATACCATTATCAAGATATATATTTGGAGGATTTTAATATAATATAATATAATATAATATAATATAATATAATATAATATAATATAATATAAATATTCTCCAAACCTTACAAACCAAATCCTCCAAACGTTCATCCACTCATTCTTACCAGATGGACTCATGGGAAATCTGAACACATAATGCCTCCACCAAACACTGTAGCATGCCGTTAGTTGCCATGGGAACCTCAATGCAAAGTAGGAATCCATTCGTGGTGGTGTGCAGATCTTATGATGATATCAACCTTAAATGTTTGGTTAGAAGGCTACAAAACTAGAATCCTCTTAGAACTATAAAGAAACCCTTTTATTCAAATGTCTATTATAGTGTTCAAGATGCACCGATGAGCTGAAGGCTGTTACATTTTTTCCACTTCATTCATAGTTTAAATATGTAACATCTTTAAGCTTTTCATATACACTGGCATGCTATTAGCCTGAAGGAAACGCTGATATCCGAGCTTAATGTACAGCAATTATCTCTCACTGCCAAGCTGATGCTTAACTGGTAAAAGTGCAAGTGTTGTTGGTTATGGAGCGAGGCTAAAACCCTGACAGTCGCTCAGCAACCACTTTATCCTGAGCAGAGTCAAGGTGGAACATTGAGCAAGAAGCAGGAACACAGGCACCAAGACACACACTTAGGATCCAGAGCTGTTTTTGGAAAATAGGACAAAACCAGAGGAAACCCACATAGACATGGGGAGAGCATGCAAAGCTTGTAAGGGCCATAACTGTAACTTATCAAACCAGGGACCTTGGAGCTGTGAGGCCAACCTAGGACCCATGATTTATTTATTTTTTTAAAACCCAGTGTATCACTGATCTCACAGCTAATCCTGAAGAAAAGCTTCATTCGCATACACATGTTGAAAGCAAAATTCTTCCTCTGTGAAGGTGATCTTTTGTGCAGAGAGAGAGAGAGAGAGAGAGGTCTTGCCGTCCTATTTTGCAGTATGTTCAGTGAAGTAAGACGACAGGAAGTCAAACACCTAGCAGAGCTAATCCACTCTTGGCAAAGCGAGACGGACAGAGGAGCTCGGGATCAACACAATTGGAGGGAGATCAGACACATACAGGCGTAAGAGCGTTGGGGGAAGTGCAGTCAGATAGGGGGTGTGTCAGGCAGTGTGTGCGTTTCTGACAGAGAAGCTGAGGCAGGGATGGGGTGTGCGTGAGTGTGTGTGGGGAGCAGCGCAGGAGAGAGTGCACTAAAACTCCCACACATGCGCAGGAACCCACAGAGACAGAGGCGGCTTTTCAGCAGAGGCTAAAGGATTACTCCAGTTTTCGTCTCCATCATTCCTGGGGTGAGCCTGTTTCCTTTAGCTTTAACAAACCTTATGTGAATGTGTCTTTAACTGCTGCTGGGTTCGAGAATGTACATCACTGAAGGCAGCTGCCGAGAAATAAATCCAGCGCTTAATCATGTGGACTATATAACATAATTATATTACGTAACATCATCCAGAGAGAAGATGACCAGAAAATGGGGCATGAGGACTTGAAGAGGAGATGAAGAGTAACTGAGGTTTGAGGTTTTTACTGCTGGTGGGTTAATGCAGAGCTTCTACACTCAAATACGAAGGCTGTTTTTTATTTTTTATTTTTTACATTTTTAATATCTGCAGTTCGTTTTTATAAGAACCGGGTACTGTAGCTTTGCTCTAATGTGCAGTCGAGGATCAATAAACAGTCCTGATTAGGATGGAGTGGAAAGCTTCATTCATATGACAAATCAGTGCTTACAGGAGAAGATCGATGAGGACTGATAGGACTTAGGGGACGGAAAGATGGAAGTTCAGCACTGATCCAGTGATTTAGAGCCTTCGAGGACAGCTCCATTATGACAAAACTGTACTGCAAACTGGGGCAAGCTGCGAGAGAGCAATGCCAGGAGGAATATAAACTGACCAAAATATAAACCAACCAGAACAGACGGCTATGTGAGGAGTAAATTAAAGGAATACTCCAGTATTTTCAACCTCACCTTTAGATTCCTCATCTGTAATATATGTGTAATGGAGATTACCTGGCATTTTCTGTTCTGAGAAAAGGAAATTGTTTACTCAGTTTTTAATATATAACTATAATGGTAGTATAAGGGCAACTGTTGAATTCCATCACTAATATCCGACTGCAAAATACGAATTCAGGATGATATGTGAATTTCAGGGTGAGACAGATATGACAAAAATTGTTTTTTGGTTTGGTGACACTGTCCTTTATGGTTCAGTATTTCCCCGCCGAATTTAACTAATCAACTCATTCCCAAGTGGAAACGAGTGTGTTGGAGCAGGACAATCATTAAAATATGCAGGATTTGGTGTTTGCCAAAAGACCATAGTTGGAAACACAGAACTGCAGGTGTAACGATAAATTACTCACCATTATAACATAGTTCTAGGACAAAATATGGAGATGTATTACAAATAAACTGCCCTTGGACACTATAAGTAAGTCAACAGGTATCTTTTTTTTTTTGCAGTATAGGGACCCGTTGCTATTCTTGCTTGTAGTATTTGCCCAATCACTTCAAATACAGTAGAGTTTTTGTACAAACGCTATGTTTATTCCCTCTTTATTCCTTTCACATTTAGTGACACAGGAGTCCTGGAGACCTGACATGGAGCACACCAGGACACAGCTGTAAGCTGTGATTTCTTCAAGAGGGTTGCAAGCATGATCCCTCACAGCACTAGATTCACAGTCATCCTGAGTCTTATATTGTTCAGCAGCCTACATGCTGCATTTCTGCCTGGACATGGAGGACACCAGACACGGACACAGAGAAGCTCTGTTAATGGGCACAAAGACGACCGTCCTGCTGGCAGCTTTCTCTGGAGCACCCAGGCCTCGAGAGCCAATACGGACACCGCTACTCCATCAGTGATTGCTCCACCAAAAGCACAACACGCTTGGTCGGCTACTCAGGGTGACACTGGGCATTCATTTCGAACCACCTTATTAGCAACACTGGGGTCATCTGCCTATCCAGATTCCCAAATCCAGAGCAAGGTATTCATAGGTCCAGCATATACAACATCTCCTGAACAAAGCAGACCTGAAATGAGGCGTAGTAATGCCTGGGTATTGGGGGAGTCCAGAGCTACTGCTCAAGGATCAGATGACGCAGGTCTGAAGCAGAAGCAAAGAGACCTACTAACGACCTTGCAGGATGACATGAGAATGGTAGAGGAGTTCACCAGGAATCCACCTAACATTAGGACCAATTCTCCCACAGGTAACTAATTTTTTTATTTTAAATTTGAGAGGAGTGTGTGAGAGGATACAAGGATGCAAGCATGTTGCTCAAGCACAATAATAGCAAAATAGTGTTGGGTTTGAAACTTTTCAACCAGTTGCCCAGAGCCTTAACTGGTGAACTGTCATTAGATAGTTTTCACAACCAACCTGTAAGGATAAATTATGCTAAAATATAACAAATAATTCAAGCTAATAATTGCACACCATCCAGTAATAAAGGACAGACTGATTAGCAGGATCTGCCTCCAGGATCTTAAATCAGCTGTCAGCACACTGTAGTAGCGTAGCATGTTACGGTCTCACACGCCGCAGTGTACAATCAGTATTCCAGAGGCGCCTAAGGGACATCCGTCTCAGCGAGCGGGAAGGGAGGGGGAGTCCATGCTTCACTAAGACATGTTTCTCTCTCTCTACTCGTTTTAATTTCCGTTTCATCTTAATATGTTTAAGATTAACAGACAGCTAAATGGGACACACTGTCCATTTTTAGATTTAATGATGTTTGTGAACACCATTTCATTTATATGTATTTGGTCCATGTTATCCACATTATCCAGGTAAAATTATATTTCATTGGAAGGCATAGTAAGCATAAATTATTTAAAAAAAGATCAGATGTGCCCAGTTAATTACGTGATCTCCTGCCTTTATACAGACGGTTTGAAATTAGACTCCATGCCCAGTTGGACAAGTCCTGACCTGGACAAAGTGCATGAAGGTCCTTATGAGAAAAACAATAGTCCGGGTACCTTAAAAATGGAGACATCCAGACCGACTCCGGGATTGACAGCACGCACTCTTACTCCAGGTAATTTTAAGCACTCACTGATTACATCAATGCCCGAATGGCTGGTAAACAGTACAAAGATCAAGGACCATGGAGTCCATGTGTAGCTTAAAGAATAATGCTGATTCATACGTTTGCATCCTGTAATGCATTTATACAAACCCACTAATCAATAGTCCTTATATACTGCACTTATTATACTTATTATACCCTCATATTAAAAGCATAGCCAAACAATAAGGATGATGCTGGTTTTCAAGTAAATTGGTATCTCAGGTAACTGCTTAAAGTGTGTCACTTCTTGGTTTTTAAATAGTTACACGAATGAGAGCAGCACCAAGGTCAACGACATCTAATCTGCACTGTGTGCCAGAGACTGCATGACCTATTTAATTCGGTCCTACTTCCACATCCCTCACTGTAAAATAGGCCAGCTAATTACCACAGCCGATGGTTCATGTCTTTCAGCTTAAGGGACTGTTTTCGTCATGATGCTAATGATTGCCTTGAGACATTCAACTTTGTCTTATAGCTTTTGATATGAATCACCATTTTTTTTCTTTTGTAAAAGGGTTGTCTTCATCATATGATTGAAATCTGGGAGGGTTTTCATTGTGCTATACATTACATTTCATGCAATATATCTTACATACACACAGGCTGAGTAATGCTCATGTCAGATGTCCGTTACGTAAACAGTTCGCAGAGCAGAAAAAGTTTCTAAATATACCTTTTCTGTATCTTCAGGCTTGCTTTCACATGATGACTGGCATGATGACTTGACTGAATCCTCCTCCCAGCCCGACTGCAATTTTGACCCCATGGGGGTCTGCAACTCCTCCAACCCTTTCTGGAGCCTTGGTCTCCCTGACAACCTCCCAAGTGCCCTGACTCCTGCTTCCCCAATGCCCCCTCCTGAGATCACGACCCCACCTCCTTCTAAAATAACGACCCCACCGCTTTTGGTACCGTTATTCTCAGACTGGAATGCTGCAATGGCAAAGTGGGGCCTGGCATGGGAGCTACAGGTATATGGACTGGGTTGTGTGTTTTCTCTGGTGGCTGTTTTGTCTGCGCTAAGCTTATTGTGCCTCCCCCTGTGCCAGCCATCTGGTTGTGCCAACTTCACCCTTTTGCATCTCCTGCAGCTGCTTATTGGCTCAAGTCGGGCTTTCTGGCTCATTTATGACCCTTATGGACAAAAAGAGCGCCTTCCTGTGGCCTGGGCGCGGCTCCTACATGAGGCCGGCTACCCGTGTTTAACTGGAGCCTTTGGCATGCTGCTTGTGCTGCTTTCTCCTCAGCTTCTTTCCCAGAATGCATTGCGGCGGTGTATTTGCTTGCTGGCTGCGCTAATGCTGCTTCACATGGCCACAGTTATGGGCACAATTGGTATATTATGGATTTTCCCATCCTTCTCGGTCATATCTCTGCTGCCCCCTGCAGTTTTCCTGCTTCTCTCATGTCTCCTCTCCACTTCATACCTGCTGCTCTACTGCTGTGCCCGTGTTGAAGCCAAGCACATCTACAGGCTGAGGGAGAATTCCCCTGATCGCCTGGCATGCCAGGCCAGCCAGTGCCCGCTTAGTGAGGCAGGTGTGTGGGAACGGGCAGCTGGCATGGGATTGTTCTCAGCACTTTTCCTTCTGGCATGTGCAGGACTCAGGCTCTATGCCATTTTGCATGCACTGGGACTAACTGGTGGCAGGTTGGGGCTCATGCCCTGGCCCTGGTGGGTCTTTCAGCTAAGCTGCCGAGTATGTGAGGCATGCGTTTGTCTCACTCTTGCTCTCATTCTCACACACCCTCTCCTGTGCTGTGGAGTAGCTCACCCCAAGCTAAGTCGCTGGAACTCATGGTTCAACAGGTCATCCACCAGGAACAAAGTGATTGCCAAACCCCAAATCCTGTCGAGTGGCTGGACCAAGAAGACTGGAGAGACACTGCATGAAAGCATGTCACAGCATGAAAGCGAGAGCGTGCCACTTTATACCCTGGCAGAGGTGCCCCTTGGAGAACCAGAGGGCCTGGACCTTAACTATCCCAGCAGTCCTCAACTTGTCGTTGCACAACCTCCTAAAAATGGACTTTTGGTCTCCCAGTCCTCCTTCGCCAGCCTTTACTGTGATTCTACAGTGGATCTGAGGCCTCCATCTCCGATCGACTTGCGGCGAAGCATTGACGAGGCTCTAAACAGCGAAGCGCTGTTCCATCGCAGCCTGTTTAGCTCTTCCAGGCTTTCCCTCAGCACACGGGGGCCTCCAGATGGCCAGCCATGCAGAGGATCACCCGCAGAACCATCCCTCTACCGCACTGCATCATGTGGGGATATGGATTTGCCTTCTGCACCGTCGCCACCTGTACTACGGAGCAGCGCAGCATGGAAGGCCTCCAACTTCAGCTCCTTACGCGGAGGAACTAGAAGTTACGGAGTTCAGGCATCTTATTATACTGGCTTTGCCTCTGGACGCCACATTCAGAAGCACTACAAAGCCCTGGGCTGCATTTCTTCCAGAGAGCGTTTGTACGATCAACAACAGATCCGTACGCAAGCCGATGAACTGGCTGTGCAAGCTGAATTCATCAACGTCTGCAGACAGATAGACGCAATAAGTGTCTGCAGTGACACCATCGAACTGTAGGTTAATGGGACATCACATCAGGACGGGGTGGAGTGGCTCTGTGAGTGGAGACCAAATATAGACCAAGTGCATGAGACCTAATTTTTCTAAAGGGATTAGGTTGAGGATGAAACACTCGATCTGCTGCAGTTTCTAAGAGCTGATTACTTAAAACAAGTTTGCAGACTGTTTGGAAAATGTCACAGCAGTGGTTTGGCTGCATACCTTGGAGAAAATGGTGGAAATGGTGGAAAACATAAAATCAGAGTACTGGACACTTAAGTTTTATGGCACCACAAAATGTACCAGGAGAAAGAAAAGTGGTAGAGGGTTTAATTTTTTTCATATTTACAGATTTTCTTGTGAAGAGGAAAAGTGCTTTTGTGCCTTTTTCAGTTGTCTGATAACATTTTACTGAAAGCTACACGTCAAGCAATTTAATATTCAATAAAAAAAATAGCTTATTGTCTTGATTTTGATGGATGTATAGATTTGCTCCAGAATTCTTCCTTCCTATTGAGTTGCACATGGAAATCTGTTTATAGTCAAAAGGCACTAAGAGTTTGGACAATTAGTTTGTTTTGGTAATACGATTGATATGCAACTTTACGGACAAAATACTATTAAAATAATAATAAAAAAAAAGAATACATTTATATACCACTTAATATATGTTGGCAACATTTAACTGCCAAAGCAAGAAATTACAACAAACAAGGAAGGGCTTTTTCTCCAGCGGCAATATGTCTACATTTAGCACTTTATGGGAGTGTGTGGCTCAGGTGTGGCTTTACATGTAATATCTACTTGCAAGAAAAGAGATTTTAAATGAAGTATAAGTTGACAAAGTGAACAAGTTTGTAATAGTTATATAGCAACACCAGTCAGTGCATGTGTGATGGAAAACAGTTTAAGACTAATTTAAGACTCTTTTTTTCCCCTCTCCCCTAAGAAAATACACCGCATACAAATGATACATTTTATCTTCTTGACTTCAGCTTCCATGGTTTTGGTTTTTGTTCTGAGTAGAGTTGCACAAGTCTGAACTTCACTTATACATCTGTGTTTTTATAGATAAGTCTATGAAATGATAAGCTTGGCTGTTAGTACCATGTGTCTACTTTATAATGAATTAATGGATGAAGGAATAAATAAATGAATAAATAAATATAGTCATGGAGTGATAATGGTGGTTGGATGTACAAATTCATATAACAAATCTTTACCTGAACTCACTGAACCCATTATGAACTCATTATTTTAGGATTTTCAGGATGTGACACCATCATGTCATCATTCATTCTATTCTGTGATGTTATTGAAGTGCACCAACTTAAGGCTATATACATTAAAGTGATAGCTGCTACAGAAGTGCCTATGCAAAACACCTAGCCTCTGGGGGTGGCTCCATAATAGTATGGGGTTTGTTTATCTGGTATTCCATGGGACATCTGGGACATCTACAAAAACTCTGACAGGTGAATATGAACCACCACGAGCCAGATTATTGTTAGAGGAACACTCATCTGAGATTTGGGACTTTGCCATTCACACTTGATCTGGGATACCACGCAACATACTGTGAAACACAGAAATCTTACACCTCACAATGGTGTATGAATCTCCAGGAAGTATAGTGTTCATCACCTACAGGATATTACCACAGTCTTGTAGAGCCCATGCCCCATGAGGGACCTTTCTAAATTTTAGACTGGTGTACCACCAGTATTGCATGGCATCCCAGATCTGGGTGGGATCACAGTTTTGCATCTCTAGACGTGTGTGGTGGTGCATTGTCCTGTTAGAAGAAGCCAGACCCATCAGAATGAATGCAGGACATGAACAGGTGTAACTTGTCAGAAAGGAGACACACAGTGTTCGTCTGTCAGGGACGTTTACAGACGTACCAGGGGTCCCGTGGAATGCCAGCTAAACAAACCATGTATCGTTATGTATTTTGCAAATGTTTTTCTGGCACATCAGTGTACAGTCTGTGCACTTAAAGACACCACTGCCACCTAGTGGTGATATAAAATGAAGAAGAAAAAAAAATGATGACACTGTCTCTGGGATCATAACCATCTTTATTAATGTGACCCTTTTGCACATCATGGCTGAGTGCACAGCTTTGGGCGGTACTCCTGTACAACAGTAATACATGAGCAGCAAAAGCTTGTCAAAGTCAGTATTCGTTAACTCTGCCTTGACGTCATACACCTCAAAAACAAATGCACCGGCTTTCGCTCGAGTTGTGCTTTACATGGCTATAGCACAGAGATTTATTTGTTGGAGATGCTCAGACGTCATAATAAACCGTGCTCTTGTAGTCACCCGTTCCGTCTACGTTGAGATCTTCAGGTCCTCACTTTAGTGAGGCTGTTTTACAGAAGAATATTGTCAAAAAACAAGATAGTAACATTGAACATAATAAAGGACTATAATAAAATAGATTTCTTTGAGCAGTTTCTTTTGTCCAAAAGACTCTGTACAAATTTAGGGAACTGCCTGACTTGCCAGCAATCGCAGACAAAATAAGACGACCTGTTTTAAAGTAAACCTATTTCATACACTTTGGATTTAAACAAATGACTCGGGCAGAAAGACGACAACACACACGTCCACGCAAACGGAGGTGACACCCTCATACATAACGGTATTTCTGGGAATGAATCAAGTCTAATATTTACGGTATAGTATACACACGATCACGTTTGGTATTACACTTGTATAGTGTACATGACTAACATTTTTTGTACGTTATTATCCAAACCCCGAAGGAGCCGTGTCTCTTTCAGGAAATGGAAATCTGTGCAGTGATATAGCGTTATGTCACAAATTGTAACACACATGACAAAATGTTGCTCTACTCGGATCAAAGTCACACACACTTAGAAAGTTATTTGTTTCCGTTACAAGGCAGCCCTACCACGACGGCAACCGCGCAGTAGATACGCTTGTTACTTCTTATTGTATGCTTATGTGATCTTTCATGTTTCTGGCCAAGGAAGTACTACGGGTGTAGATACTGATTTATACTCAATCATAGAGCGTCTCCGGTGTAGCGTGGTAATTCTACACTTCGCTTGCATTTGTAAGGCGTGCAGGTGGAAAGGATCTATGATTTCAACTTAAGGCTATCCCTTAGCTTCTGCTTCCACAGTCTAAGCCTGCTAACTGAACCTAAAAAGCGTACTGAATCAAGTTAAATATGTATTTAACTTCATATACAAACTTCATTATCTTCCATATGTCATTCTCGTTTTTCAAGCCCAGTACCCTGATAGTGACCAAAACACCAGCCCGGGTGCACAGTATTAAAGCTTATTGCTAGTAGGCCCACAGAGAAGACATTTAACAAGAAGATTTTGGGTTACATTGACCACAAGTTGAAAAGCAGCGCGAGTTACGCTATCCTGCGATGACACGGACACCTAGGACGCAAGACGATTGTCATATGATGAGAAAATGGAAACAAAAAGACACGCATGGAGAAAAAAAAAAAACCAACTAAAAAGCCAGTTCTTTTCACACAACAGTACACAGCTATGTCCATGTCCGTGTGACGAAGGTAGAGTGCAGGATACCTGCACGTCTGCTGCTGAAGACGCCTGGTCGGGAAATACACATCGTTGTTTCTTCAGAGGAGGATGACCAGGAGGAAGAAGAAAGAAGAGGAGCAATGCAGGAGAGATCGGATGAATCAGTTGCGTTTGGTCACAGCTAGGGTCGGATGGCCTCCGCTGCCTCCCTCAGTATAGCCGCTTCTCGTAACTACGTGACAGACAAAGCAGATCGTTAGTACTCAATGCAAGCATCCGCCTTGCTCCCTGCAATAGCAAAAGCACGTCCTGCACGTGTATATAAATGGTGCAATGATATACTTTACCCTACTTCAGGTAGGGCTAAACAATCTTTCGCTGTATCAGTCTGAAACATTTTCCCCCTTAACAAGCTTTCAAACCATGTAAAACGCCTGGAAATGAGTCCGACCGATCACAATCGGCCAAACACAACACATCAGCCACCACACAGCTCAATCAAGGCTCCAAGTCAGCTGTTTTTGTACGTCCGGCTGGAGAATGACTGACTGTGGGTGTCGGAAACTGTGTATTTAGAACAATTTTCTACACATAGGAAAAAAAGGTACAGTTGTATTTAGATGTTTGATGCAGACGACCTGGAGCTTGATCAGGGTGTCCCACACATAGGTGATACTCTGGTCCAAGTATACTGACAAACACCTATGTGTATTACGTCCCTTTTCTCTTTTGTTTTTTTTTTTTAATGCCTTTTTTATTATTAGGCTGAGCACAGAGAGAATGGGGACAAGAGAATGAGGAGACCAGATAAAGCTTCTGTTCACTTTTGGCTTAGACGTTAATTACCATATAGGCTTGGGCTGAACTTGTGACCCTCATAATCTGCATACTTTCTGTGGCAGAGAATATACCCATGACCAGCAAATACCAATAAAGTGTCCAGGAATACAGTGCTGCATAGTAATATAAACTGATTTACTGAAAAAAATAATAATAACGACAATTCATTATATGCATTATATAGTAAAAATTCTTTTACTAGAAGTTTACACACTGGCTTATAATTTTGTCCATGTATATACAGTAACGTCTCAAGTTTGCAGTTATTGCGCGCATAACTTTTCGTTTACCATTTAACCACACAGAATTATCTACTTTACCACAGAATGCAACCAAGTTCTGTTGGTGAACTCACCTGTGCTCAAGTAATTAGCAAGAAGCCTCTCACAACTGGCTCTCCTCTTTATCTGGGGCTGAAAACCACAATCTAGAAAAAGTTCTTGCTAAATTTGCAGTGTTTTTCTTATGCCTGAGTGCTCATAATTAGGATTATAATTAAGATTTCATATATATTAGATAATGATCGGGGGGATCTGTATGATTTACACCAATCAGCCATAACAGTAACACCATAAAACCACTGACAAGTAAAGTGAATAACATTGATTAGTTAATTATAATTGCCCCAGGAAAAACGGAAGCGCAAGGATCGGAGTGATTCTGACAGCAGGTCATGAGGACGTTCCTAGTATACAGTACCTACCAAAAGGGCTCCAAGAAAGGACACCAAGGTAAACCAGTGACGGGGTCATAGACACCCAAAAAGCTCAGTGATGTGCTCATTGATGGGGGTAAAGGGCCGACCCCACGGAGGAACCACAGAAGTCTCGGTTGCTTATGTTTCTGTGCCTGATACTGCAAACTACTGTGCTGTCCATGCCTTGACATGTGATGGCTGATCAGTGTTCACGCAAAGGAAGTTGCATCTCCTAGTTTACCTGATTACAAACAAGAGGGGTTGCTTATCAATAGTACATTTTGATTTAGAACTTTAATAAAGCTGAATCAATGTTAATACAGCTCATGCACATGTAGTCAACCCAATAACTATGGTGTTAGTATACAGGACATTGGTTAGTTCTGAGTGTAGTAACAGATTCAGATCCATACACCTTAACATGATTTTCCTTCACCACCCCCAGAGTCTCCATCATATACGTCAGTGAGAAACACCGTTAACTGCTAGAAAATAATCACAAATCAACCAGCATTACTCAGATTTCAATATTTTCCAAATACCCTCATTCATCCCCATCTCTATGTGAAATAAAGGTATAGATCAGCCAAAAATGCCAACATCAACATTACAATTATCCAGTAGGAAATAGTGTTAGGGCTGTGCAATATGACCAAAATTTCATATCCCGATATAGGTCCATTCATATCCCAATAACGAGATATATCACAGATACAGAACGTAAATTCAGTGATTTTTTTTTTTTATAAAATGACCACATGGGGAAAAAAAAAAGGATTTCTATATGTTGAATTGTAAAAACAATTAAGGTCAAACAATTACAGATATTTTCTGCCTTATGGTGTACCGCAGGAAAAAGACTTTTTCAATGGCTGGGTCTGCAGCTAAAAAAGCAGCTAAAAAAAGTTTTACACGCCTCCAGTTGCCCTGACAAAGACCTTGAGTGTGTAAACGTCTGGTCTGAGAAAACAACCGTTTGTTTTTCATTTTTAAATTTCTGTTTCTGAAATGAAAATCGGATGACCAAAAGATACCCGGACACTTTAGGTCAAGAACGAGCTCCTGTTCTTGTGCGTTCTCCTAAATGTTTGTGAGTGCGTCGCCTTGACGCGTCATCCAAACAACAAAACGACTGCACTAAAGTGTGTACTTTGCGGCACAACGATAGAGTATAATATTAAATCATAGACAATTTTCTATCGTCACACGATATATATCGTCATATGGCACAGCCCTACTCAGAGTCAGCACATTTAGCATTTTTGACCCATTATCCCTTTATTTTCTAATTGCTTGCATATAAAGCAGATACAGGGCTTATGAGGTGCAAAAAGGATGGTAGGAGCATCTACAAAAATAGAGACAAAGTGACCTCAAGGGAGAAAAAAAAATTTAACTAAATATCCTACAACTCACAATCCCCTCCACCATGATTTACATAAAAAAAAACAAAAAAAACACAGACATGAGGACTGAGTACTTACATGGCACAAAAGTATATCTACGATGAGTGCATAAAAGGGAGGAGAAGAAGAGAATTTCACATCATTCCATAAGAAGATATGGGTGAGGGTGAAGATAAAGTGTTTTAGGAGGAATGTATGAACTAAGAGGGGATTGCTGAGTGTCTGACTTTGAAGCTAAGGCTTTAAGAAAAAATATCCAGACATAACTGGAAGTGGGAACAGACCTGCCACCCTCGAGAAGGAATAACGTATGGTCTTTGGGGAGGAGAAGCTGTTGTTCATTCTTTTTATTCAAGCTGTAGACACTAGACAGAGTTACATGCTGGAAAGAAGAAACGTTAACAGCAGAAATGTCGACTACACGATTACTAGAAGGATAAGAAAGATTACAGTAATTCATAAGAAAGTGTGCATGTACTTTTTCTCAGTGTCTACATCTTAATGGAAATTGGAAATTTGACAGGACGCAAGAATCTTTAATCCAGGAAAATTATGATTCGACCACAGATTACAGATTACAGGAGAAGGGTTTTCAGTGGAGCAGTTAGTAACAGAGATGCAAAATCAGCTGTGCAATCATTTTTTATTTATATGTGGCTCTACGAGTTGTAAAAATAAAGGTGGGGGGGGGGGTGAAAAGGCTGGCAGGTCTGTGATTGTGTAAATAGCTGTTTAAACCTGGGTTTGTCTGGCCATGGTATTAGATATATGTGGTAACTAGGTTCAGGAGATGCTATTAGCTGTACTGTGAACATAAGTTGTGAGCATTTGTCATCAGCTGTAAAGAACTCCAGTACTCCTGCTGTCTTACATTCAAACATCCAGAATACACACAAAGCAGACAAAGCACATCAGGTTTAACCTTTAACCCCAGCAGACAAACATTCTTGGCTCCACTCCTCCACTGAACACTAAAATATTTACTGAGATTATATATTTAGGTCAGTTTGAGCCGAGAGTAAAAAAATATAAAGATAAAAGTGTTAAAACTAGTTTTGATTTCCTTTCACATTTTCACCTGAGACCAGGATGATCCCCTAGGACAGGCATGTTTGGTGTATTTCCAAAAATACAGAGAATATAATAATGTAGCTTATATTTAACATGTTACAATTTACAATACAGTGTTAAAATGAGAAGATCCTTGAGGAAGGTTTAAAGGTTTCTCAGTTTGAAACTGTGGAGGAACCTCTTAAGTCTCAGTTATATCCAAATAAAGATCCTCTCGGAACCTTAATTCTAATGGGTTCTTTGAGGAACCAGACTTTGTACTGAGGAATCCCCAAAGTTCTTCCAGGCACCTCTGTGACTATTGAGGAACATTAGAGTTCTTGGAGGAGCCCCTACAGTAACTTATGAGGTTCTTCAAGGAACTACTCATTTTTACAGTGTAGAAGATAAGTGCAAAAGATTGCACTTCCCATATCAGTATTACATGTGAATCTTCCCCCAAATGTCTTTTCTATGCTGTAGCACTATCGTGTACTTCCACTAGAGCCAAGAGGCCCAGACCTGTTCCAGTATGACAATGTTCCTGTGTACAAAGTGAGCTCCAAAAACATATTTTTGAGTAAAATAACTCAAGTGTCCTGCACAGAGCCCTGACCTCATCCCCACTGATCATCGGTGTGATAAAGAGGAACATCACCTGCATCCCAGTCCTCCTTCCCCGACCTCAGTAATGCCCTAATGGCAGCCGTAGCTGCCTTGTGACCTGAAGGTTGCCGGTTCGATTCTCTATACCAGTAAGACACGACTGAAGTGCCCTTGAGCAAGGCACCTATCCACCGACTGCTTCCCTAGTGTGCTTACAGCCCCTAGTGTCTGCATTCACTAGTGTGTATGTTTCACTGGTTTCAAATTCCTCTGCGTGCAAACACAGTAGGACGATCATGTCTTTTTTTTTTTTTTTTTTTTTAGGACACTGTTCTGAGAAGGCTTTCGACAAGATGGTGGTCATTATAACAGCAGTGTCAGTAAATCTGCAATAACATTTGTAAAACCTTTCAGCCAGTGTTAACATTTAATTATACTTTGGCTTAATAAATATTTTATGTAAGTCGATCACTACAGCCGAAAAGCAGAAGCCTTTATTTTTTGTTCATGTTGTATTACAAGGCATCCCCCCCCCCCCGGTGTCTGGCGCCTATAAAATGTTACTTAACAATGCTGATGAAACCTTTTTTTTTTTTTTTTTTTTTACAAGACGATCAATAAATAATATTCCAAGTCTTACAACAGTTTTAGTCCTGTAGCTGGAAGCACCTGTCTGACGATTTCTGCTTAGAATTTGTGTTAATAGTTTAATTGATGCTAATTTAATAGATACAATTTGCGCTAATGACTCTGTGATTAGCTAAAAAAGGAGGCAGTTTAATCAACCCGATGAACCAAGCTCTATGGAGCTGCTTTGGATCTGATAAACTCAGTTAAAAATACAATTAATTATTAATTATATTTATGTATAGGTTTTAACACACTCATGTAGTTTCTGTTTTCTTTCCACTGTAATATTGTTTATTTTTAAGCTTAATCATGATTAAATGAAGACAGATTAGATACTGCATTACGATTATAAAGTGCGAAATATTCTGAGTAATAAATATATTAAGAGTCGCTCACGTTGTACACAGAGAACTATTTGAGTTTCTCTTGCCTACGTGAAGGATAAACACCACCAAAGAAAGGCGGCTTGGTGTCAGTGGGAGTCAGTGGAGTGACTTATCGCTGTGCATGTGAAAGAGGTCCACAAAAGCGTGAGAAACAAGAGATAAAGGCTATGTGTCAGTCTCAGCACCTGTGTGTCCTGAGCGCTCTGTGAGGCTCTGCCTGACAGCTGCTGGAGCAGTCACTGAGCACGGCAGCACTGCATAAGAGGCACTGAGAAAGAGCCACAGAGACAGGGTGACTGACGGCTCAGGCGGCCCGAGTTGGAAGTGAGCAGAGTCGGCGGAGACTTACGAGTGCAGGCCGTGGACGCCGCCCTCCACCTGAGCAGACATGGTCCTCTTCTCGAACTTCAGCTCTCCGGAGTACATCATAGAGCTACACATGACACAGAAAACAAGCATTGCAAACACATTTTAAATATGAGCCTGTGATTATTAAATTAGCCTGTGATTGTTCATGTACATTCTAAGGATTTAAGGCAAAGTTGAAAAATTCAGAAACAATCAGAACTACAAATAACGTTAACTAATGTCCTGTTAGTTAAAGATTCAGGAAGAAATAGCTTTGTCTCTTGTGAACAGCTTGAGTATTATCATAATGATCCTCATACACTGAAGTGCTATAACAGACTAGCACATAGGCTGGTGGTGGCTCTGTAATAGTATGAGGTCTGTTAAGCTGGCATTGCACAGGACCCCTGGTACATCTACAAACGTCAATGACAGGTGAATAGACAATGCACTGCTACACACGTCTAGAGACGCCAAATTATGGTTAGAGGAACATTTATCCGAGTTTTGTTATTTACACGCAAGTCACCAGAACTCAGTGTTATCGAACACACTGTGGAACACATAAACCGTACACTTTCAAGTAGGGGTGCAAATCTCTCAGTGTCTGGCGATTTGATTTGATTACAATTTTTGGGGTCATGATTCCATTCATGAACCTTTTTTATATCGACATGGTCTATAAATTTTGTTTACATTGTGTGATTGACAAGATGAAATGACAATGTTAACAAATAGAACATTTGTTTAAAACAATAATCAGGTTCCTTACTGTATCAAATCTTTTTGCATCATTTTATATTTATACCAAAAAAAGGTTTCTGTCTGGCTTTTTCTTAAAAAAAAAATCATCAGTGAACAAATAAATATAGGAACACAAGAGTAAACACAGACTTCAGTCTACCACAGTGCATTAACTGAAAATAAAATACAGACTTTAAAGTCTTATATTTTGTATAATTTTGTATGACTGGAGTCCGCTAGCAAGGGAGCTGGCTAACTAGCTTGCTGTAAGGTGACCTAGACGGCCTTCTTCTACGGGGCAGAGTGGACATGTAATCTGATATACAGTACACTCTGGAGTCTGAAATAAATAAAAAATAGCATAATAAATAAAGCAGTCTCTGAAAGATAACATAAACTGTTGTCTTACCGAAGGATAGACAGGCTCTTTGCACCAATATCCTGGCAGCCATGTTGGATTCCAGCAATGAGGTATGGCACGAATTTGTGGATGGAACCTTTGTCCTGAACTGAGCCTGATACTCCCTGAGCTACCTTCACCTTATCACCCTCACTGTAACACACACACAAGCACAGAAAAACAAACATTCAGCTAATGCAGAGATGCCAGCAAAAAGCAAGTCGAGGGACGTGATATGTTTCTAACGTAGGGAGACATTTCCCTTCGGATGGATGGATTTTCTCAGCAAAGGAGAAGTGCTCACCAACACGGATTTAGACAAATTTGTGAGAAATATTTGAGAGAAAAAGGCCTTTGTGTACATAGAAAAGACTTCGATCTTTAAGTTAGCAAAAACAAAAGTGTTGAGTTTATATTTATGTTCAGTATATTATAAATAGGATGTAAAAGCTGGATCCTGACACATATCCTCTCCACACACTGACCATGAAGCCTGATAAAAGGCCAGGATCTATAACTCCAATACTCCTACTAATGAATATTAAGATATTAAGTTATATTGTAAATAAAGCATGCCGCAATTACATAAAGAAACAGCTTAGGCAATTGAACTTTCAAATGCATAATAACATGTTTAAATACAAACACATACCTGAAATAGCGTTTTTGGCTGCCGCTGTTTTTCTCCATGGCGTCCAACGAGCCCATACCGCGGTACTTCTTAAGCCTGACTCCATCCGAGAAAAAATACTCACCAGGAGCCTCTGTGGTTGCCGCAAGCAGGGAGCCCATCATCACTACCGCGAGAAGAGAACAAACAGGTAAGAGCAGTGCATAGACAGAAAGCTTAGGTTACAGGTCTGATCAGCCTGTGACGATACCTGTGGACGCTCCCAAAGCAAGAGCCTTCACTACATGGCCAACTGTCTGAATGCCACCGTCTGCGATTACTGGCACTCCGAAACGGCGGGCATACTCCGCCACTTTATACACGGAGGTGCCTTGGGGTCTCCCGCACGCCATGACTGCAAGTAAAAGCACACGTTGGTTAGCCAATCATACGTACAGTAACATATGTATACGTGAAGTATATTCTGATCTCTTACACACCTTCCTGTGTGATGCAGATGGACCCACAGCCCATGCCGACTCTGAGAGCATCTACACCTGCGTCAATCAGATTCTTGGCCTGTGCAGCGGTCACCACTACAGAGATGGAGAAAAAAAAACAGGAGACATAAATAAAATATCATGAATTTAAAAAAAAATAAGAATAAGGAGCTGCCTTAAAATTCACCCTAAACTTTATAACAAATTAATTTTTCATTAACCGCTGAACACCTCTGAAAATTATCAGAAAAACCAACTGCCATTGTAGCTATTATTAGGGGTGTAACAACACAACGCAATGCAAAATTGTGATGATCTGCATCACGGAGACTGACGATATCACGTTTTGTGATTTGCCATCTAAAGCATTTTCGTTCCTGAACACCACTAGCACGTCCTGCGCCACTCTTCTCCACTGCAACACTCATTAGCATTGCAGCTGCTTTCATTTAGCTTCTCAGCTTCTGCCTGAAAATGTGGACTGGGATAGCAGTGAAACAAAACATTAAGTATGTGTAGTTTAAGATAAGATCAGTAAACCGGTTTGTTTATTTAAGATCTGGTGAAGCTGTTATAACAACACATTTTGAGAGCTCAATATAAACCAGTGTTCCTAGTTTGTTTAAAAGCAGGGGACTAATTTAAGATTATTTTTTTGTATTGTTTTTTTTTCTTTAGAAACACAAACACAATGCTTTTACTTGGTTATTTAACATACTTATTTTCATTCCAGGGAACCAAAATTTTTTTTACAATAGTGCATTTTTACACGGCTTATGCACTTTAAAAAATAAAAATGAAATGCTTAATTTGGCATTCAAATTCTGTCTCAAATATGGTAAGAAAATCTTATCGAAAATCCAGAATCGTGAGAATATTGTATCAAAAATCCAGAATCGTGAGCAGAGTGCATCGTTACATCCCTAGCTATTATTATGTAATAATATTATCAAGACTAAAAAAAACAAATACAAATAATCTGGAGATGTAAACGCCTTCTTTGTACAACTAAATAAAGTGCTATTGATGTGGTGGGAAATATTTTGTATGCGCATAACATGTAAAGCGTGACACTGTGTTTTGAGCTTCTTGTGTGGCAAGTTTGGAAAGCCGTTATTATTTTATTAACCAATCCACACACCCTAAATACCTTACATACCATACTGATGAGCCACACATGTACTGGCCTCGAGTACAAGTTTTAGAATGGGGCAAGAGAAATAAAAAAACAAAAACAAGACTTACCATTACCTCCTACAACCTGTAGTTCAGGGTACTTTTGTTTAATGTAATTGATCATGCTGATCTGAAACACAGAGTTTCCCTGAGATGAGTCCTGAAAGACAAACACAGAGACGTCAGTCACGGATATGCAACACCTCAGCAATAGAACAGAACATATTACACATTAAATTAAAGAAATAACACACACACAGCCATAGGCTTGTGGTTAGGGAATGAGCATAGGGGTCGAGCCCCACAACTGACAAGACTTGAACCCAGGTGCTGCAGGGCATGTGTGCTAACTGTCCCCTGGTGTGTGTTTAATTGCACGGATGGGTCAAATGTAAAAATGAAAGTGAACTTTAATTTCATCGACACACACCTTTAATTCTCAACATGAGATTTTGAGCATATACAGTAATATTATAAGGATATGTTACCAACCACCCCCCAGTGGATACCTGGACATTATTGAACCCTACACATGCTACGTAGTGTAGCATGTGTACACTAGTAGTATAAGTACAGTGTGGATATGATAAACACGGCAGGACAGGGCAGGATGGTGCAACATTTCAACACACTCAGTTTAAGATAATTGGTGGAATTTTTCATTTAATATTTTACAGCTAAGAAAGATTGGTGTACTAAGTTTACTAGGCAACAAAGTCACATGTCCTGTTTAAGCCCCTTCCTTAAAAACATACCAGCACCACCACGTCCACTCCAGCCTGCATGAGAAGGTCCAGGCGGTATTTGTCGTCCTCACGTGTGCCGATGGCGGCGCCACAGAGCAGCTGTTTACGAGAGTCTTTGGAAGCCAGTGGGTACTCTCTGTTCTTTTTCAGATCAGTGCGAGCAATTATGGCCACCAGTTCATCACTGTCGTTCACTATGGGTAGTTTACCTGTCAGCAAGAAAACTCCCCATTAGTCAGAAGCAGGAACAATGAAGGGTGGGAAAAAAATTAGCACACCCACTGAAGGGACATTACAACAAAATAAAAAACGACAAGGGAAACAGACCTTTCTTGCTCCGCTGCAGTATGTCATTGGCCTCTTTTAGAGTAACTCCTGCTGGCGCAACAACCAAATCATCTCGCTTAGTCATTGTCTGGCAGATTCAAATCACAAGGAGGACAATCAGAGCAAGTTTAACAAGTTTAGGAGGATTTGTATAAAAAACAAACCACAACGAACTAGATAATTAAAAAAATAAACTCAGCTTCGGTATCAGTCAATATATTCTTTAAATAGAGCTGCACTGGTATTACTGCCATTTGTGTACAAACCTCCTCCAATGGCCTGTCATAGTCTTTCTCTGACAGGAAATCGATGTCTCGAGACGTGACGATTCCCACCAGCTTGCTGCCCATTTTACCGGTTTCGGTTACAGGGATGCCAGAGAAGCCGTGCCGCACCTTAGCTTCGAACACGTCGCCAACCGTGTGTCGAGGACTCATCACTACTGGATCTGTGATAAAGCCCTGCTCGAATTTCTGCCGTAATCACATTGAACAGTGAAAGGATTAGAGACCTCACCAGAAAGCATTTTACAGAATATAGGAGCTCGAGTCCGAGATTCACCTTAACTTTCCGAACTTCATTGGCCTGGAACTCCGGTGTGCAGTTGTGATGGATGATGCCGATTCCACCCATGAGCTACAATAAGAATCAGGGAAAAAAGGTCAAGGGTCATATTACATCTTGGCTGTTATCCATTCTGAAGTGAGCATGACTGCCCTACTGAAGGCTACAACCTTCACAGTGAGACATATTAGGAACAAGCCACTGTTCAAACCTGGAATAAGTAGCAAAAATCACCCAAGGCTGCAACCAACTTTGGTTTCTGTTCATTAATATGCAGCTTTGGGAAAGCCTTGCTACTAAGCACATCTGATAATTATCAACTCTATGGGGTCTATGTAATTGTTTATATATAAACTTGCCCAAAATGAACAGGTAAATATCACTTCAGAACAGCCCAGGGTGTGTGTGTGTGGTCATGGGGGATACTCACAGCCATGGCGATGGCCATGGAGGACTCGGTCACAGTGTCCATAGGAGATGAAATAAGTGGCGTCTTCAAGGTTATCTTCCGGGTCAGGGCCGAGGTCAGGTCCTTAATGACGACATCAAACCAAACATGAGCATCACACTGATAACAAAAGGCTACAGGGTGCTAGGAAAATATTCTACAGCGTAATATTTATATGGATGTGGCTGCCTTGAATGGACGTTACACAGGGAAAAAGAACTGGATGACGATTAGGCATTATCTCGGGTAGGGTATTCAAGATATTTTGCTATGACAGGACTGATAATGTACAGATAATTACACAGGCAGACCTTTGTCCTATAAATATGCCAGGAGATTTGATACTTACTAGTGTCTATAAAAGAAGATAAGCAGTTTATAAGTCATTTTTCCCCAAAATGCAAATGAAAAGGATTATAATTCTCATGCATAAATTTCAGAAACTAACGAACAAATTTTTTACATATACTGAAAGGCCTGAAATCATACCCTTATATACACACATATACTGCAGCATCCTACAGTGGCATATGTACCTGTTCCAAATATAAATATCTGTCCTAGCACTTAACTAGCTGGTTAGCCTTGTGCTGACACCACCTACAATAAAATTGCAGAAGGTCATTTTAGCAAAACGCACATCGATTCCTTGATTTTACTGAACAAAGCTGTTTCTTATGACTTTTCGTCAGTATGAGGTTCAAACACACAGGTCCCCCCCGAGTCTGGACCCTTGGCTTTATGTAAGTGCTTTCAGTCAGGGTTGAATTACATTAGCACATTGAGAGCTTTCTAATTTGCACGTTCTATATTTTCATATCACCTTGGAGGTCATTTGCATTCTATATTTGGCAGGTTTCATGGGGTAGGGTCACCATTATCATTATGATTTGCTTAGTCATTTTACTTCCCAGTTTATTACTAACCAACAATTATTTTGAATACTTTAAAAGGTCAAATTATTTTATTAAGCATACTGTCTCAGTGTCTCAAGTTTCATGCAAAGTAAGCAATTACACTGATAAAATCATTGTACTGCATTAAAGTTTAGTTCCATTGTGGGCCTGGTGGCTAGTGTTACCGACCCCTATATTTGTCTAGTTTCAGATTGCACACATACGTTCACACACGAGACTTTCTCGCCGTACTAGCACGACTAGTGCTAAACGATGTTCATACGAAACACAAACACAGGTGTTTTTCACCGTCTTGATCAACATGCACTCATGTAACATCCCTGTGTGGTAGGAGATAAGAAAACAGCTCCCCAATCCTCCCTCCAGAGAATATATGAAGACATACACACCACATACACACTCTAAATGCTTAAGCTAGCACTGAACCAGCTTAGCACCAGCTTAGCACCAGCTTAGTTTGAGTTCTGCCTGGTTTAATAGGAACGCAGTGTTAAATCTTATAAAGTATGTTTGCAAAGCAGGTGAACTACAAACCATTAAAACTAACGATCTACCGAATATAAAGGCATTTTTCCCTTAGCTTGGTTCTTCCCCTGCTTACACCGCCGTGTGTATACAACTACACCCTGCTTGTGAGAACATGCCCTATTCACCTGGGATGCTGGCTCCACCTGAGCCTCTCATTTGCACATCTCATTTGCGCTTCTTCAGCCCTATCGGCTGTCCCTTAACCAGCTGTTTGTCTTACACTCCACTCCCTGCTTGAGTTTGCTTCCAAAGTGCATGCCGACTGACGCAGCTGTCGCCTCTCGGTGCGTGTGGCGGAGGCTTTCAGCCTCACAATTTAATTAGAAAAAGTTCCTGCTCGGTAAATCGTTATTAAACGTGGCATGCTAACCGAGGACGTAGACTCTGGGGAAAGATCAATGACCGACGCGGAGCTGTTTGCGTGCAGAGATACTCACCACTTCATCCGAGGTGAAGTCGATGAAACCGGGCAGGATGAGGAAATCGCTGAGACGTCAGACAGAGAGAAGTTAATTAGCGAGGATGGCAAAGGGACAGACATACAGTATATGAATTATTAGCTTTCAATAAATAAATAACAATATGAGAGAGTGATAAGTGCTGGTCCTACAGCTAGCATTTAACAGAACAATGCAAACACTTTGCTCATGTACAGTGATTCTAAACATGGAGCAAACCTTAAAAAAAAAAAAGTGTCATTACAATATTAGACTTGTTCAAGATTTAGTTTCAGGAGCGACATCTGAAACCTCTGTGTCCTCCACAAACCAATGATAATATTAATCACTGTGCACTAATTTCTCACCACTTGTAGTGCTCTGCAATAATATAATAAAAAAGGTTGCGCTTTTTATTCCAGTCTTGTTCACATGCTGGAGAAACCTGGCCTGATGTAAAAGCCAGCTGTGTGCGAGGGTGCACATATTTTATTAGGCTAATTTAATTCTAACTGGAGGCCAAGGTCTCACAGCATCCAATGACACGTCAGAGGTGCAGACTGTAAGCTGCTAAAACGACTCTTGAAATAGTTGCTTTTAAAAAAAAAAAAAAAAAAAAAAAAAAAAAAAGGAGAAGCACAGACACTAGCTAATTCTTCTCCAGTGATCCGTCAGCTGACAAATGAAATGCTTTAATGAAATTACAGAAATACCTCGGGTTATTTGAACTTGGGAGCTGTGAGATTAATTAAAACGGGGAAAAAAAAGACGACTTGCACAACGGTCACATTCTCTCGGTTTCTTATTTTGCATGTTGTTTCCCAAGGTGAGGTTTATTTTCCTAATTGTTTAGAGAGAAATAAAAGCTGCAGAGGTAGAACAATACAACATCTATTGCAAACTAGTAAAACGTATATACAGTAACGGTTAAGCACGTGACTGCTTCTGTACTATACCTATAGTAAATGTGAACTCGCACGTCACCAAGTATGTGTTTATGTATAATATAACAGGTATAAAGTGTGGTGCCAAGAAAGGTCCTGTCAACGTTCCTCACTCCGTAACATAACACAGATTTAACTGTGGCATTAGTGTCTCTAAAAGCCCTAGGTCGCCAGCGTTCGCCATTGGCAATCTCGTGACCCTGATGGAAATGAGATATAAGTGAGTGCAAGTGAAAGACTGACTCAGTTTCCCTTCACACGGTGCTAGAGTTGAAGAGACTGAAAGTGAAATGCAGATACACCCTCCATTAGAGCACATTAGAGATAGTGGCCGGATTGCGGATATAAACAGGAACCACTGCTGTACTAATAAGTTCATCTCGGCTGATATCATCAAAGACAGCGGCTTGTGCTATTCCTGTATTAAAAAGCATGGCACGGGAAGCGGTGACCTTCTTTCCTTCTGTCTCTATATCGACATCCCTCTCTCATCTCATCTCTCCTCTCTGTCTGTTTCTCAGTTTCTATGGATACAGGCTCAAGGTTGCCATAGAGCTCAAAGCCATCTCCCTGACAGATGTCCCGAGAAGTGGTGCTCTATAAAAAACAGAAGCTGTTTACACACGCTTTTTTTTAAAACTGCTAATCACGTCCCTCTTATGTACATCTACAGAGCTATAAAAACCTTTCAATAGAAGAATTTTTACTAAGACTATATAGGTGTGTGTGTATTTAGGTGAATACCTTTAGTTACAGGTGTGACTGAGGCTTTTGGTGAAGGTGGACTGTTTAAAACTCAAAATACTCATACCCAGATATCCATCAGATACTGGAAGGTGGGTACAGCCACGCCCTTGCCCTATTTTGTGTAATATCATTTGTTCTGTTCTGTTTTTATTATTATTTTTTACTTTTATTCCATTTATAAACCCCGAGACAGATACTGGTCTTTCTCGACTGAGCAGATGTATTAAGAGGTCCTTTAATGAAAAGAAAACATCACCTAAATGATTTGATTTTAAAACCTGTTTGCACACACCAGAGTTCAAACCAGGACAGGATATGTAATTAACTAATGAGCACAACTACAGTGTTGTACAAGTGCAAAGTAAAGTACTAAAACAGGGTCTTGTTCTTCATGCGACACCTAACCAGTCTGGAATAAAAACAGCAGATTTACTAACGATCGACCACAAACGTTGTTATTTGATTCTTCAAACATACAAGAGAACGTTGTCAGTTCAATCAGACTGACTTATTTGAGAATACCTTGATCTCCCGGTTTGCCTGGAAGTTCACATATACTACGTAAAAGCCTTGAAACCAAGAATCGAGAATCAAGGTTTTGAGTCTAGTTATATAGATCAGTCATGAGGTTATGCAAACGTTACGGAAGCCTGCTCGTCTCAAGAAACCAGGCAAATAACTTGATTTAAATAGTTGCGGTTCAATCTGTCTTTAGAACAAACCAATATGAGTGCCGGTCTTGCTAATTATCTTATGAAAGACAGTGAAAATAGCTCTCACATCCCCATGCTAACATTTTAATTAAAAACATTTACCAAGTCAAATCATGGGCAATTTAATGAGATTCATTTAACTACTGGAGGGTTTGCAATAGCAATGACAGGACCTTGATTTAGTAATTATATATGAATGTGTGTGTATATA
>JAOVVF010000032.1:5601291-5611322 GCA_028565595.1 Duopalatinus emarginatus | reverse complement strand
TACTGATATCTGAAGATAGTGTAACATTCAGCAGATGATTGGAGCAAGATGTGAGATTTCAACCGGGGTTGGGATGCAAGTCCATGTCAAGGCAGCCTTTACACATTCACAAACACACACACACACACACACACACACACACACACACACACACGCACACGTAGTAGTAACCCAGTAGAATTATCACGAAAAACAGAACCCAATCAGGGTCAAACCCAGGATTCTGCAGCTGTGACACAGAAACTTTACCAGCCAGGTCTAATAAACAACACATATAGGAAATTACCTAATAACTAAAATAGATTCATTTCTAATAACAGTACATTTCACCAGGATTATCTCTTATTAATCAGCTAAGGAGCTTAACATTTTGTAAAAGTACACGGTTGTGTGTACACATCCGTGAGTGTGTAGCGACACGGATAATTGTCTCCATCATGTCGCATTCCAGTCCCCCTGATGACTTCCTCTGGCTAATTGGGATGGATTAACAGCGTTACATAAACGCCACTTACGGCTTGAAGGGGAAATTATGGCGTCTGTGCTTTATGTGTGAATGATCCCAATTTTGCTTTGTATTGCTCGTAAGTAGAAAAACTAATAGTGGCATGATTACGTTAATTAAAACCGTGCTCTGCCAAAGACACAAACGGACACAAGTAGGACATGGTGTTGCTAAGGTTCCTATGAATGGCTTCATCTGCAGGTGACAGAGTGCTTGTGACAGTTGTAGAGGGATTGGGAAAGGAAAGCCTCTTAGCCACTGCCTGCATGGCCCACTGCCATAGAGACACAGCAAGGTTACAGCTGAGCCCTGAGCCCTCAGACAACATGCAGAGCAGGGCTTCTTGACACGTTTAACAGTTGGAAATGTTCTTCAGAGCACACCAATAAAGAACCCATAGGATTTTGACGGATTTGTTCTTACTGAATAATAAGCTAATGTTGCAGAATACAAATAACTATATTCCTGTTTTCACTTTCGCTTTAACAGCAGCTGTTTCTCCTGTGTGTTTGTTGATCTTGTTTAACAGCCATCAAAGAAGAAGAAATGCATTGATGGTAAAATCTGCTCATTCAGTCTATTCATGTACTCAGCTAACCACCCTGAAACCACTCTAGCAGTGAGCAATAGAATACACGCTAGAGGACCTGAAATACACATACAATATCCAATGCAATACAATGTAATCCATTCAGCCTTTAAAATCAAAACCACAAAACCACTTACCGGTGAAGTGAACAACATTGATATGTTAGACAGCAAGTAAATGATCAGTTCTTGAAGCTGATGTGCAGGAATCGCAAAAAATGGGCAAGTTCAAATTATAATCTCTAGGCTACTGGGTCAGAGCATCCCCGAAACAACAGGTCCTGTAGCATGTTTCCTGTATACAATGGTTAGTGTCTACCAAAAAAGATCCGAAAATGGTCTCACTGAAAAAGTGAAGACTAGCTTTTATGGTCCAATCGCAGTATAGCTTCAGAGGTCTTGTGGAGTCGATGTGGTTTTCTGCAATATACAATACACAATGAGATATACAATACAACATACAACATACAGCATCAGGCTAATGTGTAGTTTAATTTAATAAATAAACACCAAATAGTAGATGATGTATAGAATGTACAGTAGGTAAGTGGTTTGTGATACGATTGATCGATACAAAAGGAACAGAGGGTGATAATGTTGATGATATGAATAGGCACAGTGGTATTGCATAAATACAAATACATCTTTCAAGAAGTGTTGAGAAGAGTACCACTTTGGGATAGAAGCTGTTTTGGTATTGTGTGGTTTTGGTCTTTATAGACCTTTAGTGCCATCCAGAAGGGAGTCTTATGAACAGGCTCTGGGCTGGGTGAGAGAGAGATTAGCCACAATCGTCTATGCACATTTCCTGGCTCTAGAGATGTACAGGTTGTTGATAGAATGCAGCTAATGAACCTTTGAACCATGCATATGACTCTTTGTAATTTGGCTTTGGAGCGAACAGACGTAGGGTCATGCCAGACCATGATGTCAGTGGTGTCTCTAGCACAGAAAGCCTGGTGGGGCACAATGAACTCAGCATCAGACTTATCAGTGAACTACACACCAACTTGCTCAATGAATCCAAATGCAAATGCACCTCATTAATGAATTCACAGATGTACACATAAAGCACTAGTTAGCAGCCGTGGGGTATATTACTATCTATACAGCATCATATTACACATCCAAAGTTGCCATGCAGTATAAGATCATTGTGGTCTGCAACTGTAATATCCCACCCAAAGCCACATTTCAGAAACCCATTGCTTTCCGTGCCTTAATCTACAAGCAAAGCCTGTAGTCATGTAAAACTGACTCACTAATGACTTGGAGGAGAATGATTTTTTATAAGTTGTCCACTTTTGTCAAACTTTTGTCCATAACTATTCACCAGTTCATGAATGAATTACCTTTTCAACCTTTACTAAATTGTCGACTTGATTCATTATATTAGCGGTAGCAGTGGGTAACCGAACTGTGATGTCTATGGTAACTGCGTAGAATTGCCTGTACACACTGTTTGCTAAACGTCATGACCTAAGTCTAAATCTCTTGTCTTTTATTTGCTGATCTAGGCATGGGGCCAATGTGACTGTTCATTTTAAAAATCACGCTGCACATGCGCACAGCTGTTTTGAACTGCTCACTGGTTACGAACACTGATGGGCTGTCCCCATGCTCACCAGAGAAAAAAAGGGTTGACCTTTAAATAACCGGTGCAGGTCAAATATTTAGGATTTTGAGGAATTTTATTAGGACAATGTTACTTATAAAGTAGTACGCTTATACTTTTATTGATCATGTTGTGCACTGCTCCACAGCGACATCTGCTGGGGCCTGGCTCCACCAGCAATTCTTACTGTAGAGATGCTCCTGTTCTCTGTGGTTCTCTGAATAGCACCAAAGTTCTAGGAAGCCTAAAAAGAGCCAGTTTATGTTCTAGAGTTCCTTTGATTGTAAAAGGCTTTCTGATATCCATGTCCTTTGCCAGTTAAAAGAAACAGATATCGGGTATGTTTATAATGATGATTTTATATGAATTTAACAGATCAGCTAGGTTTACTAGCTAAAGTGTTTTATGGTGTCTGAACATTCCAGAATTCCTGTTATATGAACATAAATATTATTTATTATTGTGGTATTTTTTGCTTATCTGTTTTCATATATTCAATAATAGACAGTAGCTTTATAATTAATACTGCATGGTCTATTTCTGGTTGTATCTTTGCGTCAAGTACTTGAATTGTCATATATCTTTAATAATAAGATATTCCAAATAATTGACTAGACACCTTTGCCATATATGTATCTCTCTCTCTCTCTCTCTCTCTCTCTCTCTCTCTCTCTCTCTCTCTCTCTCTCTCTCTCTCTATCTCTCTCACGCGTGCACACTCTCTCTCTTTGTATGTGTGTGTTTTCCATTCTATTTTTCCATACCCCCCCTCGACATACTCTATTCTCAATATCAACACTCTTCATGCCTCTTAAAACCTTGTCAAAGTCCAATAAAATATATAATTTTTTTCCATTTAAAAATACAAAACAATCATCTACATAATCAATAGGTTATCATTTACTGTTGCTGTGACCAGGTTGTGTTATCAGGTCTTTTCCAGATCTTAATTATTTATTCCACGTTATCAAATTAAATATTCATGTAGTGTTAGTGTGTCAGCTAGTACTTAGTTTTTATTGTGTAGTGAGCATATGGCTAATATGGAGGCTTGTTTATTCATGACAAAATTTAAAAAAAGATATTAACATTTTCGCCACACAGCAAGACGCTGGCTGTTTAATGGTGAAAAGGTATAGTATAGTTTATCTAAAGTAGATTTAGTCTCATTAGCTTTGCTATCTTTCTGAACAGACCTGTGTATGTCAGCAGAGAAACACTTGATTTCTTCCCCATCCTCACGACACATGATTATCTGAAGGATGCAGTAGAGGTGATGACAGTAGAGGTTATGGCACTAGAGGTTATGGTCTGCTGTGCTCCTTCTACAGTTCTGAAGTGCTTTTATATTCTGATTACTGAAGTGGATTATTTTTTTCCCTGATGTAACAGGCTTGTGCAAACAAAATGATGCAGGGTGGTTTAAATCATGTATAATTTTCATTTATCTTTGTGTATGAATAATTATATGAATAATTATTATATCTAAATTACACAGATCAGACATAACATTAAAATATTAAAACCACATGCCTGAACAGCCACCAAAACGCCTCTGGCCTGTCAAGGCAAGGACTCCACAAGACCTCTGAAGGTCATTCAGTCAGTCATTATCTCCTACGCTTAGTCCGTCAAGGTCGTGGGGTGCCAATCCATCGCAGGGTACCACATACAAACACACACCCATACACTCACTCGCTCACATTTAGGGGCAATTTTGCACACCCAATTAGCTTTCCATGTATGTTTTTTGGAAAGTGTGAGAACACACCAAACCAGAGCGAGGATCAAACCCACAACTCCAAATCCTTGGAGCTGTGGAACTTATGACTTATATATCACCTATTACCATGGCTTGATGTTAGGGAACTAGTCTTGTGATCAGAAGGTTGCCGGTTCGATCCCCTGTGCTGACAAGACACACCTGCAGGCACTTAAACCCCCAAGCTGCTCCAGGGTGCCATGGATAGGGGCTGCCCATTACTGGGGCATGTGTGTTTACTGCCCTTTAATGTGTGTGTGTTTCACTGTACCTATGAAATATATGCAGAGGTTAGATTCCTCTATGTCGAAGCACAGTAGGTTAATGGCTTCACTGCTTTTTCACTTATATTTTTACATTACTACATACATTACTACAAATCACAGAGAAACACACAAGAAATTAATTTACATAATAGCACTAACATGATATAAAAGAGTTTTTAAAATTTCCCCTAGGGGTGTTATTAGCATACAGAGCAAGCAGGTGCGAAACAGGACCAATGTTGAATACACACACTGTTGAGTACACACACACACGCACACACACACATCTATATGTATATAAATATGTGTGTGTGTGTGTGTGTGTAATCAACATTGTTAATCAACTGTTTTGTGACAGTCGCTGTAGAGATGAAAAGACAGAGAAAGATATTTATTTAAAAAAAACATATACATGTTTGATTTACAAAGTCAAATGTCTTCAGATGTCCTTAATAGACTCTCTTGAACAATACACTACTGCTATACATTCACATTGCATTATATTGTAATACAGATACTGTGTGTTTGTATGCCTTTATACATACAGTGGAGTCCTTAGAGCACTGGGGGGCAGCCGTGGTTAGGGAACTGGTCTTGTGTTCAGAAGATCCCAGATTTGATCCCTGCATAGGTCGAGGCATCTAACCCCCCAACTGCTCCCTCAAGTGCGGTGGTTTGGGGAGCCCCCCCCCCCCCCCCCCCCCCCCCCCCCCCCCACACACACACACACACACACACACACACACACACTTCAGACAAGTATGTTCACTGCCCCCTAGTGTTTACTGGTCTGTGTGTTTCACTGTAAGGATGGGTTAAATGCAGAGGTGACATTCCTCCATGTACAAGCACAGTAGGCAAATCGTTCACTTTCGCTTCACTTTCACATTAAAAAACACCTGACAGAACACCTGTTAAGAACCTGTCAAGAAATGGACTCCACTAGGATCTCTGAAGGTTCTGGTATCTGGCACAAAGATATCAGCAACAGATCCTGCTGTGGATCTTATGTGGGATTAGATTTGACAGGCCAGCCTTCAGCCCCCACCAAGCACATCAGTGAGCCCTGGTCCGGTTTCCAGTTCCATGGCTGTCATTCCTTGGAACACTTTTGATAGATATTAACCACTGTACACTGGAAACACCCCACAAGACCTGTTGTTTAACCATTCACCTAGTCATCCCAATTTGGCCCTTGTAAAAGTCACTCAGCTCCATATGTTTGCCCATTTTTTCCTGCTTCTAACACATCAACTTTGAGATCTGACTGTTCACTTGCTGTCTAATATATCGCAACCCTTGACACATCCCATTCTAACTAGATGATCAATGTTTTTCCTCATTTTAGTCTGTGAAATATTTACACAAATTGCTTTTTTGTGAAGACTCTTTTTTGTATTTGTTACATCCCATCATTTTCTTCAATGAGAGCATGTATTCGAGCCAGTACTGACTCCACAATTTTGTATTAAACTGATGGTCCATGTTAGATCAAATCCATTAGTAGGTTGTCTAGACATGTGCTTTAATAAAAGAAATGAGACTCTTTTGGGGTTATCATGCTCACAAACATTCGCTTTCTTTCTGAATGCTCTTTCAGATCCGGAGCCCACCCTATAGTCACCTTGTTCCCTGTTCACATTAAGTGGATGCTTTAAACACTGAAATAGAAACATATACAAAATAAAAGTGTATAAAAGACAAGCCTGTTATGTCATTCAATAAAAAAAAACCCTGATAGGCATTTTTGGCTAAGCCCACCAGTATCATCACAGTTGATTATGTTAGGTTGTGCAGCTCTGTTTAGAGAATGAAACGTTTCATATCCACATTACTCTTCAGTAATAGAGAGTCCCACTGAGACGATTCTCAAAGCTTTATCAGGGCAGGCATTACAGAAGTATGGATACACCCGCTCAGTGAACTTCTGTACAAAGGTATGCACATGAGTGTCACTGAGCGGGTTGAAGAACGAGACAAAGCCTCCTTCCCAATCCAGCAGCACTCGAATTCGCTCGAGTTTCTCCTTCAGGTTGATAGGAGTAAGAATGTCATCTGACAATCCTTGGCCATATTTCCCCTTGTAGTACCCGATATGCCACAGACCCTGCTTTGAGAGGATTTCCCTGTGATTATACGCAGACTCAGAGATCACACCGACGGCCCAGGCTGAGCTGTTTCCCACCTCGATGTCCCAGCAGTGTTTACCTGAATCAAACCCCTCAGAGCCCAGGACACTGGAATAATCAGTTAACCTCAATGGGTTTACTGGAAGCTCTAGACTACCGTTACGAAGCTCCATTCTGGTCAGATTATCAGTCAGGTGCAGACAGGAGTGAGCAGTGTTGGGGTCAAGGATAACAGGAGCTGGAGGTAACAGAAGATGAAATGAATTTTTTATTAGATTATGAATTAAATGATTGACATCTGTTAATCATTTGTTGGATCTGTTCAGGCTGAAAATCCTCTGTTTAGATTTAATACTATAATCCTTTTTCCTGGGAGGCTGTTTGTAAGGTTTTTAATATCCTATACTTTGAAAACACTTTTTAAATGAGTCACTGGATAATTACCAGTTCTTGGATTTCACTTGGAAACCTCACAAGGAAACCCTTTAAAAAAATCGCCTATCTGTTAAGATCTGTAATCTTTTAAGGGTTTACCCAGAAAAAATACACGACTCCACATTTTTTAGAGATTTGAGAGTGTAGTCTGAACAGGATTATTCCAGAACTGGCCTGATTATGCTGATAAGATTAATACATTTTTAAAAGAAATAAAATGTGTTTAAATGTGTTTAAATAATCTGATCTTAATAATCTTAAAAATAAAATAATAATAAAATTACATTATGTTCACAATTAACATACATTTACATATTTAGTACATATTTAGATTTGTAAATATGTTTTAATATAAGATCTGGCCTGTATAATGTTAGGTTACGATTAATTGGGCCTCTTGGGAGCGATATCGAGTGAGACAAAATATAAAGTGTATTTATTTGTTTATTTGTTTGTTTGTTTAATACTGTTACTGTTAACTGCTGTGACTGTATCTGCACAATTATACATTATATACAAATGTTGAAAATAAAAATGTGTTTTAATGCATAATAATCATAATAAGCATAATTATAATAAAAAATAACATTATGTATATAATTAACATACATTTACATACTAAGTTATTTTTGTTTTGATAGACCATCTGGCTTGTATAATGTTGGGGATTAATTTGGCTTCTCAGTGGCATTAGAGAGAAAAAGACAATTGAGTATAAAAGGTTTTTACTTGTTTGTTTGTTTGTTTTGTTTGTTCTGTTATGGTGGCTGCTGTAACTCTCTTTTTTTTGCACCAGCAAGGAAAATCAACATTATGTATAAATGCTGAAATAGAAAAATGTGTTTAAATAGATATTTTCTTATAAAATAATATTAATAAAATTAAGTATATAATTTTATAAATTATTTATACTTACAAAATAATCTTAATAAAATTAAATAATGTACAAAATGTATATAGATTTACATTATTATTATTATTATTATTATTATTATTATTATTATTATTATTATTATTATTATTTATTTTTTTATATATTTTTTAGATCTGGCTTGTATAATTTTAGTTTAGGCCTGTTGGGGGTGATAGAGAGTAAGAAATGAAGTAAAGAATCTATCTGTACACATCACAAAATAGTACTTTGTATTTCAAATTCATAATTTTTAGTTAAACATGAACAAAATATGAATAAATTCACATGGTGGTAAAAACAGTAAGAATTCTGATTATAGAAATGCACCAGATTTCAGTACGACAAATAAAAATAGACAGAATTGGAATAAACAGTTCAGGTTGAATAGTGAAATGTTCCTGTTCACATTGTCCAGGCAAACCAAAGCTATATATCACCTAATCTGGGTAATGTTTGAATATCTGCTTATCTACTTTTTAACCTACTGAAATACACAGAACTGAACTCACTGTATTTAATAATACTCAGCATCTTCTCCCACACTCTGAACGCCAGGTTCCCCAGATGCTTTGCCCTGTCAATCAGTGCTGCAGAGCAGATTTCAGGATCCTTCTGCTCAAACTCAGTTCTGGAGGAACATTCAAGATTTAGTGCTTAGGTTTAGACTCAAAGTAAAACTGACAATATTCAGTAGAGGCAATGGTTCAAATACTGACCTTTTCACAGTGTCTTCGTGGTTCTGAAATTAAACATAATAACTGATTAGTTTGTGTTCACAAAAATTCAAGACATACTGACATATTTTTAGACATAAAATGTATAAAATACAACTTTTTACCTGCAGAAATGAAAAATTATCAGCCTTTAACCTTTGCTCAATAGCTGTAACCTTGTCTGAGAGGACTGAAATGTCTGTGTTCATTTGGGTAATCTTCATTACAACTGCATTTACTTTCTGCTTCTCTTCTTCCCTCAGAGCAGCGACTCTGGTGGCTTCTTCATCCCAAAGAAACTGATGAATCTTTTCAAACTCGTCTCTGATCTGAGACTCGGTGTAATGGGCCTGACACTGCAATAATATTAACAGACATAAGTACAACCTGTGATATCTATATACAGCACTTACATTATTGTTGACAACGTATATTTTCATTTTGACTGATGAATGAATTATATATGTACCTTAATATAATGCTCAGCTTGAACACAGGTGCGTTTTGTGTTTCTGAAGAGTTTCAGTTGCTCCTTCAACAATGCCAGTTTTCTTTTCAAGTCCAACTGGAAGATTGGGGGAACAAAACAAAAACAGATGTACAATGTAGTGATGCGGGTTTTTCATTTACTTTACACATTCTGCCGTTTCCCCCCAAAGCATTTTCATTTTATTGGTCTTTTTCATGTCATGAAAATCAGCTTAGTAAGAAATGTTGTTATTTAGTTCATTAGGTACAAACAAATAAATTCATAGGTACAAGCAAATATTTAAGTAAATTGAACTTTGAAGAGATAAAAGTCTGTCCAACTCATTTAAATTAAATTACAAGTTCATAAAGCATAAATAATTTAGTTTAAATAAAGGAATACACAACACAACACAATAGTGTTTCATTTTCTATTATTTATAATAATTGTTTTCTATGATTTATTTACTTGTATGATAAAAAAATATGAAACATAAAAAAAAGTTTTTCCTTGCCACTGTCGCCACCGGCTTGCTCATTAAGATAAAAAAAAAAATTCGATAAATGTATATTTAACCCTTTTCGTTATTTTCTGTAAAGCTGCTTTGGGACAATGTCCATTGTTAAAAGCGCTATA
>JAOVVF010000032.1:5564922-5576619 GCA_028565595.1 Duopalatinus emarginatus | reverse complement strand
ATATGCCTGGGTTTTACAGATGTTCACATATTAGTATAACACAGTCTGTGCTAATAATCCTAAAAAAAAAGATTTGTAAAATAAATATTATTTTGTTAGATAATGTGGTTAAAAATTCCTGCCAAAATGAAACATAACATTAACTCCACCTGCCTAGACAGCCGCCAAAACAGTTCAGACTCGTAAAGGACTCCATAAGACTCCATAAGAAGGTGTCCCAGGGTATCTGTGTGCACCAAGAGATTATCAACAGTCCTTTTGTCAATCTTCAGTGGGATCGGACCAGACAGACCAGGCTTCACCCATCAGTGAGCCTTGGGTGCCCATGATCCTGTCACTGGTTTACCGGTTCTCTTTTGTTAGGCTAGTCTTTGTAGGTACTAACCTACTGGGAGCTAGACTGGGAAAACCAAACACGACGTGCTGTTTTGGAGATGTCCTGACCCAGTCATCTAACCATCACAAAATTGCTCAGATTCTTACACTTGCTCATTTTTCCAGCTTCCAGCACATCAAATTAACAAGCTGTTATTTTTTGTCATTGTTTTGTTAAACAAACTTTAATTTAAACTCCAAATTTAATTTTATTTTAAAATTCGACTATTTATATCATTATTATTAATTAATAGATTAAATAATTTGAATACGCTTTGAAAACAATGGCTCTTTTGGCATTGATAACATTTAGAAAACCTAGTCAATAAAATAAAATTTTATTTACTGCATCAGAAGATTACAGTATCCAGATTATTCTTTACTGCTAGTGATAACCACTTAATTGTAAATACGATAAATACATTGCTGCTTTATTATTTCTGACTTTTCTTTGATTAACCAATGCACTGTTACTATGCACTGGAGCTACAGGATGAGACTTTTTAAACCAAATGCTCCTGTGTCTGTGTGAAAAGCCGAAAGCAACTATAAGACCAGTGGTACCATTTCTCATCTGTTTGGCTCTCAGACACTCATTATACATGGGACAGAGAAAGACAGTAAAGGAAATGATCTCTATCAGTCAGGGACCATCAGCTTCTCCCTCTTCTTTATATTCAGGACATTATACTCGAAGCATGGCATCGTCATTTGGCTCGGTTTGATATTGACTTGCTGCCAGAGGAGAAAGACTTGCTCTCTGGGCACTGTACTTGAGTGTCAGAGCGAGCTGTCCTCTTTCCCAGTGTCCCCCCGCTGTCCACTCTGTCCAAAAATAGAGGACCTGAAGAGACAAGAAACACAGATTCTGCCACCTCTACATGCTGTCTGCAGAGCCAGGCGGGGGTTGTCCCTGATGGTGGTTGCTAGGAGACAACGCAGCGTGTGACTTCATGCGAACCGTGCTCGCCGTGTCTCCACCGAATGAGAAAGACGGGTCATTTAAAGTACTCATGAAGAAGGGAATTTAAAATGTTGAAGTAATCTTTGGAAACTATTTCATACTCTATACACCTGGTAATAATGTCAGAATACATGAAGGTATTGTACATTACTATGTAAACTAGAGACGTTTTAGATCTTTTGGTACCTGGTTAATTAATTTATCCCTGGCTGCCCCAGTGGAATTTAATGATCCTAGTGCCAATTTATTAAACCACATTCCAGCATGTTATAATAAACTCTAACAATTGAAGCTAGTGTTCTTTACTAACGTTAGCTAAGTTAGCTGTATGGTCTGGTCTGTATAGTCCATATCCTCTAATTTTGGACATGGTGGTCCAGAGCCATGAACCATGCTTAACGACATCGTTATCTCAACAACTCATGCAAACAACATCCAATTACCAACCTATATAATCAGGATTAAGCTTTCACTTAAAGAAAAAAAAACTCTTTTTGTTAAGGGGTGCTTGTGAGTAAAGACCAGTGAGTTTTCTTTCTTGTAAATTCCACTATGTAGTTCAGGATGGTGCAGTGGCTAATGTTGCAGGCCTTAATTGTCACAGGTTTAATCCTGATCTTGTGTCTACTAGTGTCTGTGTGAGCTTCCTCCAGGATCTCCACTGTCACTATTTTTGCCATACCACAAACCAGCCAGAATGCCACTCCAAAATTCTCTAGTTCTAGTTCTATGTTTTTGACCTGTCGCTGTCTGTGATATTCAGTTTGTACATCGCCTGACTCTTTGCCTGATTATTCACATTAATTTGAACTGTATTTTGGATTTGTCTGCTAAGTTTAAAGGTTTTCACCTATATACATTCAAGCTAAAACCATGGATGCCTTTATGGTTTGTTAGAAACAAGCTAAGCAGCTAACTGTCATGAGTGAGTATTTTCTTCTTATAGATTAACATCTTTATGTAGATCGGGACCACTTATTTAAGTGGTGCCACTTTTGGAATTTCAATATAATTTCAGTATATTAGTGTGTTAATGTGTGTGTTCAGTGCCCTGAAATGGATTAATGTCGCATCCTTGGTGTATTCCTGCCTCATACCCAGTCTTCCTGGGACAGATCGGGAATCCACCTGGCAAAAATGAAGCACTTGCTGAAGATGGTGAGGTTATGCTCTTTCTTTCTTTTCTTCTATAGAGGTTTCATCTAAAAAATCTTATGTCCCACTGCCATAGAAGTCAATTTTAACATCGACATGTTGAAGGAGTTTCAATTTCCGTTGCCTCCCACTCCCACTCCATTCAACTACAGAGATATCATCCAGTAATAGAGAGGCAATTCTTCTGCCAGTGCTAGACCTGACTAGGTTGTAGCTGTTGTAAACCATTCACCAATGCACATATAAAAAAGGGCTCAGTGTTTTGAGAATGCAATCTCTAAGATGAAACAAGTTGCAGGTTAGTGCGATTTTAAAATGACTAAAATAACTGTTAATGTTAATGGTCTATAGTCTGATGTTTTTTTAAAGCTCACAAAAAAGCCCTAGCATATGTCAGTGGAAACATATGTGAAATTCACAGCATGAAATGAATCCATGCTGACAGATTTCTTCCTTGTTCACAAATTCAAATTCATAGGTCAAAGTTCATCTTTCTAAAGTTCCTTCCCACAAATTGTTCCCCTGTAGTGATTTACGTGCATGTTTGGTCTAGATTCCTGGAGTCAAAATTTCATTGATCTTGGCACCACAGATATTTTAAGTGTCTAAAATATTTCAGATGTTTTAAAATAATAATATGATTCTTATTTCGAAGCATATAAAGCAATAAATAATACAAAAATCTTGTTTATGTGGATGTTAATGCAAGTCACTAATTAAATAACAGAGTTTTTAGAGTGTATAGAGATTGTGTATAGAGTATGGCACTGTATATACATTCACGTGCTAGCTAGTATATGACACTGCTGATATACATCTAACTCTAACTATCTAAGGTGGATTTAAAAGTATTTGGCTAAGCTTACGATTACTCACTTATCAAACAGATTTTTACTTAGCTTTTTCTTATTTGCTAATGTTAGCTAACTAACCTAAGCTAAAAAATCTCTAACATTAATATAAACACAGAATGTCAATCAAGTAGAATATTATATACAATATGTAATATATGTATGTTTTATTATATAAAATGTTACCAATAAAAAAGTATGGTCTAATTTGTTAAATAAACAAACAAACAAACAAATTAATAAATAAACAAATAAATAAATAAATAAATAAATAAGATACCCAAAGTAAATTGTAGGAAGAATGTGTATAGTATACTAGTTACAAAAGTTTACATTAGGCTAAATACCTACGTGAATCAGAAGTTAATTGACTCATTTAACCCTTTATATTGTGTCATTATTTTAAAATATGAATACACAGAAGTAAATGTTTTTCAGTTTAATAAAGAAGCATGATTTCTTTTCATAATCACAGTATTATGTGTATATTGATGTCTCTCCTTCAGTAGGTAGGCTGCTGTTAGTCTGCAGTGTAGTGTATGATGGACAGGTTAAAATGTGGTGCAGTGTTCTGCAGGGTTTGTTGGATAATGAACTTTAGATTGAAAATGTCGACATGGTCTGACTCCCAAGGCTGATCACACATAGAGCAGAATGAACGAGTGAGACAGAGAAAGAGAAGAGAAGAGAAGAGAGAGAGAGAGAGAGAGAGAGAGAGAGAGAGAGAGAGAGAGAGAGATGCAAGCCTACAGCCAAAACGCCATCAGCAACCAAACCGGTACACATTCTGTTAGATCAATAACACCAACACTTCCCCAAGTCATATCTCAGAGCTCATTAACACACTTTCAAGGGACTGCAGGTCTCTGGTAAGATGGAGGTAGTAGTAGTAGTTCATGACTATTGATTCATATCTCCAGTCAGAGAGCAGTGGTTCAAAATGATCAGATAAAATCCTTAATTCTTCCTATTTCATTGACTGGGTCAGAAATGTAATTGAATCCAGAAGCCTAAACATGATTGAATAACTCTTGATATGGCCTTTGCTGTGGTTACCATGGTGATGAAGAACCCCTCTCTTTCTCAATCACACACACACACACACACACACACACACACAGACACACACACAAAACCACATATTTCTGTCTACATGTAGTATTTGCCAATGATCTGTAAAATCTGGCATCTACAAAACAAACACAAATTAATTTTGTGGTCAGATTTAAGAATTGCTAACAGGCTAGTGTGTTTATTTGCAACAAATAGAATAAATAAACAAATGTACTCCATACATAGTCAGTCCACTAAAACATGTTCACTGCCTGAACTTTCATTTTTTAGTTTTTAGACGTGAAGGGAAAGTGTAATATAGCTAGCTACTACAGTTTACAGCTGCTAGCTTTAGCACCAGGAAGAAATGCTAATTAAACTACATGAAATATTGTTATACTGTTATAATTGTTAATAGTAACCAATATTAACTATGTATATGGTATTTCTGAACAAAACATGTACTCTGAGCCAGGTGTGTGATAATACAGGCATGTAGTTTCCATGAGGCTAACAAAACTAGCGAGATTTGTTTGATTGTTAGCAACATTATACCTTGCTCTAAACACTTCGGTTTGGTTGATCGTGTTCAAAGTAACCCCAAAGATCTATTCAATAACTACTTTTGTGGTCAAATTAATAATTAATAGAATGCTTGTAGACAAATGTAATGGATTTTACTGGCATCAGGTAATAATAGAGGTTTGTTTCTGCTAGCTTAGCAACAAAAACACCACATGTATGTAAATAATATATAATTTATATGAACACAAATTGTAACTATTTATATGCTGTTTCTGAGCCATTTGATCCAAGTGTGTGATAATTTAGACAACCGTTAGAAAAAGCTAAAAGCTTTGTTTACTTGCTAGTAATGTTTGCTAGTAACGTATCACTAAAGAAGAAAAAAACTGTTTCGGTTGAAACATTCAGTGAAGGGAGCAATTTATGTACATGCTATTTCTGACTAAACTAGGCACCTGCTAAATTCCTAGCTATTTCCTATGGGCTCATTGATTTAATGCTAACTAATTGATGATTACGGGTATTAGCCTTGCGCCATCCCAGTGTGTACATAGCACATCCCACAACGTTGCCAGGGCTAATAGTGTTCTTTACATTCTAATTAAAGCCTTTCGCTGATCCGCTTACAGTAAATTACACTCGTCTGGGTTAAACCAGGCATCAGAGTTAACTGTTTTAGACATTTTGCCATGATGCTAGCCAGTCTAGTGTCTTGTTTGTGCTAAATTAATTCATATCATACAGTCATGTTAACAGTGCAGAACACACACACACACACACACACTTTCTCCATATAAATCACCGCAAGATCTGTTACATGAGATTTCACAGCACTACATTCGTGTTTGTACTGCAATGACGTTGGATACGTGAGAAGGTGTGTTGCTGTGCTGTTAACACGGAGAAGCTGGATGCTCTGAGAGCCTGCTGTTGCCATGGTGACTGATACACTGATCAGAAGAGATTCGCACTAAAGTGTGAAAGTGCGTATGAGAGACGGGGAGAGATGGAGAATGTGGTATTGTAGAGGAAACTTGCAACTATGCAAAGTGTTCACTCAGCTGAGAATAAAGAGTGAGATGGACGAGTCAGAGAAATGAGAAATTCAAAGAGAAATTAATTTTATTTCAGCAAAGTGTATTTACTATCTTCATCAAATATAGTTAATTAAATATTATTGTTAATGTTATTATAATGTGCAAGGCTGGCCACTTTAATAGTACACCTAGTCTGCAATTATCTGGCAGCAGTGAAATAAAATCAGGCACACAGAGGTCAGGAGGTAATAGAATTGATGTTTAGCTGGGCTGGTGTAATAATTTTACAAACAGCCGATATGAGATTTTATATTCAACAGCCTAGAGAGTCTATACAGAGGATTTAAAAAAAACACTTTTAGTGCACATTTACTTCTGCAGGTAGAAATGCCTTGTTAATGTGTAAAGGCAGAGAAACAGAGACAGAAACTGAAAATGAACCACTCACTGACCACTGTGCTTACACACATAGAAAGTTGATCTCTGGATTTAAACCGTCCGTGGAGTGAAACACACACATTCACGCGCTTTATGAGGGAATGAGCACACATGCTTGGAGCGGTGGGCGATCCTATCCAAGGTGCCCTGGGAGCATTTAGGAGGTTAAGTTCAGAAGGCTGGTTATTTAACCACAAGCCCACGGCTGCCACTGCAACAAGTAAACTTACCTTACAGAAAAGTAAGGTTCTCAGAACGCACAACACAGCAGAAGAGCAGCAGAAGAACAACTACTTTTTCATACAGCTGAGCAGTTTGGGGTTAAAGTCCTCACTAGAGGATTAAAATATTTTGGATGCTAACTCCAGAGCCACAACTGCCCCAAAATAAATACGAATAGAAATGACTTGCACACATTTCCCCTCTATTCCAAAAGAACTTGCTGAGGAGCTGACTGCAGTTCTGTCCTGGACCTCTATCAGACATCTTTTCTGCAGAAAAACCCACGCCCTTGGCATACTGTTTTACACCACCTCTGGGAGGTTGGAGAAGGAAGAAGGGAGGTGTCCAACCTGCTTCACAAACCTCTGTGGAGACGGAAAGCTGCACGACACAGCATATCTGAGGAATTACGTTATGTTACATCACCTTTTTTTGGTTTGGCAGATGCTTTTATTTACAGTGACTTACAACAGAGAAAGTGTCAAATTTAACCTACTGAGAGGAAAGAGTTTTGTTCAGTAGCCCAGCAGTGGGTCTGTGGCAGACATCGGATGAACTCACAAGTGTCTGATTAATATTTTAGAAGCCACCTGAAGAGTGTGTGCAACAGTAGGTGCTGCCACGTGTAGTTTGAATTAGATTATCACAAATAAATACACTTTCTATAACAACAGCTCTGACAGTAGTACCAACTGCAAGGTTTATATTAATACACTTCTTCTAATAATGGTATTGTTTCCATAGTAACAGCTTACCCAGGCACTGTGTCCGAAATTGCTCACTACTCTCTATGCAGTCCACTATATAGCGAATTCACCATTTTATCGTGCTGTCAGAATATATAGTGAAAATGATTACCCCCTATATATTAGACTTAATGCTTCTCATAATGCATTGTGATTGTCAGAAGTGTAAAAGCGACGACCATTATGTAAGCACTACATGTATACCATCTTGCAGCTGAAAAGAAAAAAGGACAGACAGATCACAAGGTGGTATTTCCGCACTTTCTAACAGCTGATTTGTGAAGAGGTGTTATTGTTATTGAATTACTTTATCATGGACACTATAAGACGTAACATTAACATTGTCTGCCTATACAGCTCTGACCTGTCGAGACAATGACTCCACAAGACCTCTGAATGTGTGCCATTGTTATCTCTGGCTTGCTCATCAGGAATAAAATATTACATGAATGTAAAATCCAGATTTCATATGTCTGTTAAGCTGTGTTAGCGTAACGTCCATTGTTAAAGTAAGGTAAAATGTAACTAAATTGGTATCTTGTGCCAAGATGTTAGCACCTGATCCTTCTGTGGATCTTCTGCGGAATCGGACCAGACGGATTAGCTTTCACCCCCCATGTACATAAAGTGAGTCTTGGCAGCATATGACCCTGTTGCTGGTTTCCAAGTTGTCATTCCTTGGACCGCTTTTGGTAGGTATTAGCCACTGAATATCAGGACATGCTGTTTTAGAGATTCTTGCTCCAGTCATCTAGACACCACAGTTTGGCCTTTGTCAGGTCCTTACACTTACCGTTATGCTAGCAGCAGCCGTGGTCTTGTGACCGGGAGGTTCTGGGTTTGATCACTGCAACAGACAAGACATTACTAATGTGCCCTTAAGCAAGGCACCTAACACACCACAACCCCCCCCCCACCCCCCACCCCAACTGCTCTAGGTAAGCGTGTTCACTGCCCCCTAGTGTTCGCTAATGTGTGTTTTACTGCAGGGTTGGGTTACATGCCGATGTCACATTCCTCTATGTGCAATTGCTGCAGGCAAATTGTTCACTTTCACTTGAAGTTTTTATTTCCTACATCCAATCACTTTTTTATTTTTTATTTCCTACATCCAGTGGTTTTAATGTTTTGGCTGATCGGTGTATATACTTGTTTATTTGGTGACTTAAAGAGATGTTTATTAACTTTTATAGAAGTCGTGTAAGTTCCAGTGTAAGCTTTGTAACAGTAAGAAGTAAAGCTATAACTGTAGGTTTCTTCACATGACACGCTGCATAGTTCTGAGTGTCTGATTATGGGACAAATGTAATCGTAAGGAACCTGTTAAAAAATGTTTCTAGCTCCCGCAGTTGTAAAAAAAAAAAAAAAAACTTAACAAACTCTTTTCACAAAGACTTCATTGTATTGATATGCTAAACTGTCCTAAGTGTGAGTGAATGTGTGTGTGTGTGTGGTACCCTGTGATGGACTGGGTCCCTGTCTGGGGGGTATTCCTGCCTTGTACCCAATGATTCTGTGTGGGCTCTGGACAACCCGAGACCCTGGTGGATAAGGCGGAAAAGAGAATAACTGACTCAAATGAAACATACAGATGGGAGATTTCTACAGCTCACTGCTTGTACATCTTGTTTTCTGTTAACCTTTTAACCTTATGATACCCTACCACTGTGACTCTGTGTGTGTGTGTCTGTGTGTGTGTGTGTGTGTGTGTGAGACAGAGAGAGAAAGATGAGTTGTATGTGGTCAGTGGGAAGGTGCCAGAGTGAGTCATTCTGTGTTTTAGGAGAATGGAGGCAGATCAGGTTGCTAGGCAATAAAGTAGCTTCTTTTGTCCACACTAAACACTGCGTCTCAAACATGCAGCCTAAAGACATAGCTCTGATCCTCAGATGCGGCTGGGGGGTGACAGCGAGAGAGAGAGAGAGAGAGAGAGGGAGGGAGAGATGTAATGAGGCGAATCAGGGAATTTGTGAGTGAGAGCTGGAGAAGGGGTAAGACAGATGTAGGGGACAAAAAAGTGGAAAAACTTGACACATGATGTGAAGAGCCTCAGAAGTAGAGATAGAGAGGGGTAGAAAAAAGCGAGAGGGAGGAAAAAAGATAAATAGATTCATGCTGCGTGGATTTGGTGGAGGTGAACATTTTCAGGCAGAGCGGACAAACATAGCTGCAGGCTGAGCAAACAGAACACAGGACACACACACACACACACAAACAAACTGAACACATACACACACACACGCTCTGAACGCACACATTTAGGAATAACAAACACTCTCATCACCACATCATAATAGGACATAACCATACATGCCCACACGCACAAACACACACACACACACACACACACACACACACATAGAGGTTCCCTCAGCAGGAGGGGACGTGGTGACGTTGCTGAGACAGAGAGAGGGAGTGTGGGTGCGTGTGCACAGGCATGAGTGTCCGGAGGAGCCAGCCTCATCACTCTCCTCTCCTCCATGTGTGTGTATGTGTGTGTGGACTGTACTGGATTGGGATTGTTACCAAGGCGATGGCTAACTGAAAGGATTTTGAAGACGGATTTGGGGGCTTCTTGTGGAGTCAGGGAGCGATGGAGGGACTGCTGTCACCCATGCGCACGCGGGTAAGTGCACTGGTTACCAAGGGTTACATGACCGAAATGCTGGATAGAGAAAGAGAGAGAGAGATAGAGAGACAGAGAGAGATAGAGAGAGAGAGAACCTTGCCTGGAGACAGCACTATAGTAAAGGATGGTAAAAAAAAAAGAGGTTGAGGTTCTTTCAATGCCTTCTTCTCTACAGAAGATGACTGCTTCTGCTTTGGACGAGAGCTGTTAACCCATCATCTTTGTACGTGTGTGTGTGTGTGTGTGTGTGTGTGTGTGTGTGTGTGTGTGTGTGACAAATCACACAGAAAGTGTGTGCTAGAAAAAAATGTACCAGAGAGGAATATTATAACAGGCAAATATAAAAATGTCAGCAATTTCTGTCAGTATAAATAAATCTTTATATTATCTTTAAATCTTACATGAATAGTTCTCCAGAGCGTAACAGGATTACAACCCAATCTGAATCTTTTATAATGCAGGAGAAAAAAAAAGAAAAAAAAAGATGCCACTAGTGTCACCGGCAGTTCATCTCCAATGATGCAGCATCTCCATATGTGCCTGCTATAAGGGTTCATCACATCTGTGCATTTCACACTATCATGAGCATTTATTGCAGCCAGAGAGCCGGGCTTTAAACTTGAATGCACCAATAAATATGTATGAAATATATATGAATTGGAGAGAGAAAATGAGATGGGGGCAAAGAGAGAGAGAGGGGGGGGGGGCAGAGAGAGAGGCAACAAGGCTGTATAAGATAAGCTTGATTAATGACCCAAGCGTGCATGTGCTTCCTTTGAGAAATTACCCCCAACACACACTCCTACACACAGAGGAGCATACTGTCTCTTACCTCAACGCCTTAACTTCTCCTTTAAAATCCAATTTGGTCCAATTTCATTTATTTATTTATTTTTTATTCGAGTAACACCTTCAGGGAGGACATTTCATTTGCTTCTCTAATTTGAGTGCAAAAGACTGAAATAAAGATGAATGTTGTACTATATAGTTTATAGTGACTATACTGTATATGTAGTCTTGCGCTGGGAGGGGTCAAACACAAGTAATCAAATTGTTGGTGGAATAAAAAAATAATTATTATTAATTAATACAAAAAAGCATAATTCTAACAATATTATAACAATTTACACTGATTTGCTTATGTTAAAAGCAAGATTACTTTTTTTTTAATTTGTGACACAAAAACAATTTTACCCTATACACCGATCAGCCATAATATTAAAACCACCTGCCCCAACGGCCACTAAAACAGCTTTGTCTCATCAAGGCATGCGCCAAGACCTCTGAAGGTGTTCTGTGTTATCAGGCATGAAGACGTTAACAACAGATCCCTCTGTGGATATTCAGTAGGATCGGACTAGACAGGCTAGCCTTCACCTCCCACACATACCAGTGGCTCTACAGCCAGTGTATACTGTTAACACTCCACGAGACCTGCTCCACAAGACCTTCAGATCCTTACGATTGACCATTTGATTGCTGGGTCAAATCCCAACAGTACTATAGACCCCTTGGTCAGAGTTTAGGAAAGGAAGGTTGCTCTCGGGGTCATCATCCTATTTAAATATTTATTCCTATATATTCTTCATCTCAGCCCTCATCGATGCCTCTGTACAAATCCTTCCAAAAACATCTCAAAAAGCACACAAAAGACACTGACATGCACTAAAAGATTCAGGCATTGGAAAAAAGGAGACCCATT
>JAOVVF010000032.1:5538593-5556260 GCA_028565595.1 Duopalatinus emarginatus | reverse complement strand
TGTATTATATGTTCAATCAATTAATCAATCAATCTATCTATCTATCTATCTATCTATCTATCTATCTATCTATCTATTCATCCATCCATCCATCCATTCATTCATTCATCCATCCATCCATCCATCTATTCATCCATTCACGCCTACCTTGAACTGAAAAGGAAATCTAATCCATACTGAATTACTATTCATTACTTTAGATGAGGAATAGGTTTGGACTAGGTTATACATTCATTTACACCAAGCACATACACACACCAGACAAATGCATCTACAGCACTGTTTAAAATCACTGCACTTCATGTGATGACGTGATCCAGAGAAACGTGAAATGCAGGATGCATGATGTTCATACAGTACATTAGCCTCAGCAGCCAGGAGAGGGTGCTGTATGATGCTATTGGGGCATCACATAAAGAAGCATTTCTCTGGCACACACTGGCACAGAAAGACAACAGAGGACCGTTACATACTACAGACACAGACAGAGTCTCTCTCACACACACCCACCCAAACAAATGGCTTTATAAATAGTATAGCATTCCACTGTATACCATTTAAATCCTATTTATAGCCTGGCCATGCATGAAAGGCAACTGAAATACAATACAGGGGCAAATAGAGATGTGTTAAATAGCACGACACAGGCCTGTAGTGCTGAAACACGTTCTGTTATGTGGGCTAAGGGTCAATGTTAGAGCCAGGGTCAAAGGTCAGGGCTGGATAGAGATCAAGATGAGATATTGGAAAATGGGATATTAAAACCTATACAGGCATAGTGATGCTAGGAAAAAAGCATGGGTTGTGTCTAAAAGGTACCAAGATACCGTGTGTGTGTGTATGTGTGTGTGTGTAAGAGAGAAAGAGAGAGCGAGAGAGAGAGAGAGACGAGGAGACAGGGGTGTAGATAGGGGGGCAGACAAGAGTGTTTGAGGCTGTGCGTATGTGATGAATTTCACTGACCCCTAAAACTGAGCAGTTGCCAGGCTCATTGCTCATGTGTGTGTGTGTGTGTGTGTGTGTGTGTGTGTGAGAGAGAGAGAGAGATAGAGAGAGAGAGAGAGAGAGAGAGAGAGAAAGAGAGACAGAGAGAGAGAGAGACAGAGAAAGAGAGAGATGCTCTGGTACAGCTGTCATGGTGCAGCATATGCTAGTGAGGTGCTGTGAGATTAATAATTACTGCCCTCAGCATCACCAAAAAGGAGCAATCACAAAGATCCTCCTCTACACAGTCCCCCCGTGTGTCTCTCTCTCTCTCTCTCTCTCTCTTTCTCACACGCACACACACACACACACAGACACACACACACTTCCTCCATCTCTCTCTCGCTCTTATTCTCTAAAAGGCAGTAGACAAAAGTACATTGTCAGCCTCCTTCACACACTGCTTCCAGCGCAACATTCTCATGGGCTCCTATTTCTGTAACCGTACGCCAATATGAACACATAAAAACATAATTAACGGATACCAAATATAACCATTGTCTTTGGATGGCAGTGAGTAAGTGTAGCTCTCAGGTGGCATTAGGAGTAAGAATGAATGTGTGTAATGGTTATATATATATAACCACCTGCAGTGCCAGAAAAAACTGGTAGAGCAGTCTAATACTTGGTAGGTCCCCAACTGGGCATGGACACCTTGAGCTTGTGGTAATATTCTGTAGATGATAAAAACCATACTTCCTGCAGCACGGTTCACAATTCTGCCATATTCTGTGATGTAGGATTTCTGTGTTCCACAGCACGTTGCATGGCATCCCAGATGTATCTGATAATGTTGAGATCTGGGGACTTAGGTGTGAATGGCAAAACCCCAACCTTAGATAAGTGTTCCTCTAACCATAATGTGGTGTTTCTAGATGTGTGTGGTGGTGCATTGTCCTGTTGGAAGAGACCAAACCCATGTGAACGAGTGTAACTTGTCAAACATAGTGACACACATAGTGTTCATCTGTCAGAGATGTTTGTAGATGTACCAGGGGTCCTGTAGAATGCCAGCTGAACAAACCCCATACCATTATGGAACCACCACCAGGCTATGTATTTTGCATGGGTTTTTCTATACCGTTTTTTCTTGCACTTCAGTGTATATAAAGTATGTGTTCATGAAAGGAGGTATAAGGGGAGGTATGGACATGTTTTTTTATTGAAAAGCCATTCTTATTGACGTTCTAACGATTACATAATGATGGCTTTTTCATAAAACAGCAACAATGCACAGTACAGTGGATATGTTTTGTATTCCTGACTGGAGACTAAATGCCCTCACAGAACAGGATTATCTGGTAGTTATGAGCTTGTGAGGATATTTGTCTGGTCCCCAGCCCCCCGGTCTGGGACGTGTGAGACATGAGGTGGAGGTACGGGTTGGGGGTTTTAGCTGCTGTCTTGAGGAACCATCTCATTACCAGACCCTGATTTGTGTGTAACAGTGGGGGTTAGGGGAGATTTGGGCTGTATTCAGCTCTTGTTTATTGCTTATTACTCTGTAACCTTTCCATGTGTGTGTGTGTGTGTGTGTGTGTGTGTGTGTGTGTGTGTGTGTGTGTGTGCCTGCAGCGTAGTGTTATTATTGTAGACCTCCAATATAATGTCTGGAGAGTTGATTGACAGATCCCCAGAGGGATCGTTTTCTTTGACAGGATACACAGAAAAGGGCAGAGGAGAAGAGAGGGACTCAGAGTGAAATATGGTAATGAAAGTGGAAATATGGAAACTAAAAGGGGGAGCCAGAGACGTGAGGACATTTTCACAGTTCCTCTCTACTTTTGAGCCTGTGTCCTGCTGGCCTCAAGGTCCAGGCATCTGAAGCAAAAAGCTTTCACTATGCCCAGTCTCGCTCGCTCTCTCTCTCTCTCTCGCTCTCTCCATCTCTCTCAGGGAAATATGTCTGATTTTCTAGGGTCTGTTTTATTAAATCATGAACTCGTTAATTTGTCCTCCATTTACAGTGCTAACAAAGAGGTAGACAGAAGGACAGATGAGCAAGCGAGTCAGATAATAAGAGGGTGAGAGAGGAAAGAGCGCACCTCTCTCTCTCTCTCTCTCTCTCTCTCTCCTGTTCCCTCTCAGTCTCTATGTCTCTCAGCCCATTAACAGAACATTTCCGAACAAACCCCCCCCCCCCTTTTTATGGACATGTCTATTCAGTGGCTATTCTGAAGTCAAAGGAAAAACATTTTCTGCCTTCTCTCTCTGTCTGCTGTATCTGTTGCAGACATGGATATGTGTTCATGTGAAAGTATAATGATGTACAGCAGTCTTTGATTAAAAAGGTGTGTTAGCTTAAATAATTCACACTTTTGGATTCAATTGGATTCATCCATGGAGCACAGACACCATAAAAACTGAGAGTTGTTCATTGATCTAGTGTTGAGAAATAAATAAAAGAAAAACAGCTTTGTGTAAGCGTGAGCTGTAAGTGTACACACACACACACACACACACACACACACACACACACATATATATATATATATATACAAAGAATTTCAACATTAATTCATTAATTTATTTAGTTCACTCATCAATTAGTTTATTCAGAGATTATTAAGTTTATACATCACAAATTAATGAATAAATAAGTAGATGGATGGATGGATGGATGAGTAAAAAAAAAATAATTACTTAATTAATGAATTAATAACTGACTGGTTGAATGGATGAGTGAATGGATTATGGATTGGTGGATGGATGGATGAATGGATAGATGGATGGATGGACAGATGGACGGATGGATGGATGGATTCATTAAATAAATGGATGAATGAATGAATAAAAAATCAGATGAATGAAGGAATTGATAGTTGAATGAATGATTAATTAATTAATTACTGAATGGATGAACGAACAAATAAACAAATGGATGGATTCAATAAATGGATGGATGGATGGATCCAATAAATAAATGGTTAGATGGATTGATGAATAGTGAAGTAATTAGTTAGTTATTGGATAGAGAGTTTAATCAATTGCTAGAATAATGAAAGTAATTTGGGACATATTTAAATGGTCCTGATAAGTTAGACCAAAGCTCAGGTCTGGGACTAGGATTTAATAAATACTCTTTTATTAGAAACCACACACACACACACACACACACACACACACACACACACACAAATACACACACTACTTTCCCAATTTCCCTCCCATAATGCTTTCACAACACTTCATTAATACCCTTATTCACACAAGAGTCGGCTTGCCTTTGTAGCTGTACCTGTTCAGGAAAACCACAGGTGCTTGTGCCCATGTGTGTGTGTGTGTGTGTGTGTGTGTGTGTGTGTGGGTGCTGCATATCTATAGATAAGCATGGGAGACAAGGAAGGAGAGACTCAGTTACGGACCTGTTCCTCTTTTCTTAAAAAAACACAACAGAATTAAAGCGTAACATAATTAGTAAGATTACAGTCAGACTGAAAAGGCTGGACATTTATGGAAACACACGGTTTATACAGAGATGAACGCTCTCCACTCTTTATATGCAGCATTGTTTCTGTTTTATGAGACATTTTATCACCATGTTTTTTTCCTTCCGCTGAGCAGGAATGGCTGTTTCATCATCAAGCTCATTTGTGTACTGTTCAGTCTCTGGTGACTAAATGATCACAGACAGCAATAGTGTCATATAGCCATGTGCTGAGTTTCCAATTAAATATTGATGAAAATGCTGTAGTGTGTTTGTGTGTGTGTGTGTGTGTGTGTGTGTGTGTGTGTGTGTGTGTGTTAGATCTGTCTGATAATGACATGCAGCTATTATATACTTACTAATTATATAATTTATTACATAGCTATTATACACCAATCAGCCATAACATTAAAACCACCAGCCATAACAGCTCTGATCCACCGAGGCTCCACAAGACCTCTGACCTCCAGTGTTAGTGTGATACCTGTGACACTAAGACTTTAGCAACAGATCCTTCTGTGGATCTTCTCTAGGATCAGACCAAACAGGCTAGTCTAGCCCCCCAGGCTAACAGGCCAGCACCCCCCCCACCCCCCCAAACATCAGTGAGCCTTCAACGTCTATCATCCGGTAGCTGGTTCACTGGCTCTCCTTCCTTGGAACACTTACTGTATAGTTGCTACTAACCACTGTAGACTAGCACACACCCCTGTTGTTTTGGAGATACTCTACCCCAGTCGTCTAATCATTATAATTGGTCCTTGTCAAAGTCATTCCGACTTTTTTTTTGCCCATTTTTTTCTGCTTTTAACACATCAGCTTCAGTTCAGTTGTTGCCTAATATATCCTACCCACTGAAATAAAATAAATGTTATTAACATCATCTGTAAGTGGTTTTGATGTTATGGCCAAATTATTATTATTATTATTATTATTATTATTATTATTATTATTATTATTATACCTGAAAAATTATGTCTACAATTACCAGATTTTGCATTTTTAATCATCTCACTTACACTCACTACCACTCACCCTTTTCTGACCCTTTTCAACAATCTAAACATATTACAAATGTCTACATTAGAAAATTTTGAAATGGCACAGTGCATTGCTTAGCACAGTCATCTCACAGCAAGAAGGTCCTGGGTTCGATTTTCTGGTCAGACAGCCAGGATCCTTCTGTGAGGACTTTGCATGTTCTTGCTGTGTCTGTGTGTTTTTCCAGGAGCTCTGATTTTCTGCCACAGCCCAAATACATGCAGTCAGGTGAATTGAAGATACTACATTTCCCCTAGGTGTGAATGACTTTGTCCTGTAATGCACTGGCAACCTGTCCTGGCTGTTTCCTTGCCTTCCACCCAATGAAAGCGGGGGTGGGGGGGATGTTGGGGGGAGCGCAAACTCCAGCACCCACACACTCTCCTGCAAACCAGTAGTACGATACTAAGCCTAAATCCTTATCACACTAATTAAACACATTTCATAGTAAATAATTAATACGTAATAATATCTAATTCTGTGAGCATTTTTTTATTCATAACCTTAATGGCTAAAGTGTGTTTGCTTTAATAAAGCACTCATTTAGAGTCTCATTAAGATTAGAAAGCCGTTAATACGTTCACATGCATAGAACATTCGCTATTTAATAGCTATTCTGCATCATTGTGATTAGTTTGTCATAGTAATAATAATACAACTGTAATAAAAGATAAGACTAATAGTGTACAGTACATGTGTAATCATGTAATTGAACGTTGTTTATTCAGAAACATGCTGTAACACACAACAGTACAAGGACCGTGGCGTAACGGCTTTTATATAAAACCCATTTGTTGGATTTCATGGTGTCCAATAACCACTTTAATCCAGTTAAGGAGCTCTGAGGTCTGTCTGAATAATCTGTTATGATAATAATCAGATTATTAATGTGCATGTGAACACACGGCCCGTCTGTCCCTACGTGTTGTGTCTTTTTATCATGTGTTGAATATTTGTGTTGTAGTCTTTTTATCATGCGTCATGTTGTGTCTATCATATGTTGTGTGTGTTTATCATATGTTGTGCATGTTTATCACGTGTTGTGTGTTTATTATGTTTTATTTGTATAACGTGTCAGTCCATCATGTCTTGTGTATGTTTATTATGTGTTGTCTATGTTTATCATGTGTTGTCTATGTTTATCATGTGTTGAGAGTGTTTATCATGCGTCGTGTTGTGTCTATCATGTCTTGTGTATGTTTTTTATAGGTTGCATATGTTTATCATATGTTGATTGTTTATCATGTGTTGTGTGTTTATTATCTGTCTTGTATGTATATCGTGTCTGTCCATAACGTGTTGAGTGTTTGTCATGTGTTGTGTGTTTATCACATGTTGCATATGTATATCAATGTTATGTGTGTTTATTATCTGTTTTGTACGTATATCATGTGTCTGTTCATTATTTCCTGTCTATGTTTATCATGTGTTGAGAGTGTTTATCATGCGTCGTGTTGTGTCTATCATGTCTTGTGTATGTTTTTTATAGGTTGCATATGTTTATCATATGTTGAGTGTTTATCATGTGTTGTGTGTTTATTATCTGTCTTGTATGTATATCGTGTCTGTCCATAACGTGTTGTATGTGTCTATCATTTGTTGTGTGTTTATCACATGTTGCATATGTATATCAATGTTATGTGTGTTTATTATCTGTTTTGTATGTATATCATGTGTCTGTTCATCATTTCCTGTCTATGTTTATCATGTGTTGAGAGTGTTTATCATGTCATGCCCATTCATCACGTCTCGAGAGTGTTTATCATGTGTCGTGTCCGTTCATGTGTTGTGTCTACAGTTTGTCGTCTATGTCTTCTCAATCATTTTATTTTGCATCTAACACAAAGATTCAAATTTAATTTTGCAGTTTTGTAAAGACACAAACCACTGAAACACCATTACACACATAATGAACACTGAGTGATGTTTGTGTGTTACATTATTTAATCAGTAAATGATTCAGTTTGTACTCGTTGCTCTACCTTTGCCATATGCTGTCAAATATATTAAATGTTGTTTGTGCTTTGTGAGTGTATTCAGGCGCATACATGCGTGTGTGTGAGTGTCCGGGTGCAAGAATTTGTGTGTGTGTGTGTGTGTGTGTGTGTGAGTGCTGGGTAATTATGTATGCTGGAGTAGCTCTTTGGGTTGCCTCATGCGTGAAATTGGTTTATGAGACTCAAGTTGTCGCTTAGATGAAAGTGGCGGGAAAACACACAGACAAAAACACACATCTTCAGTGGCGAGAGACGGGCATGCTGGGATTCAAAAGCGGCTCTTCGGTGCCAGGGTGTCCACAGAAACGCTGATGTGACGACTTTTAACTCCCTCTCTTTCTCAGCAGGTTATATATTACCACTGAGATATGCAAACTACAGCGATTTATTATGGGAAAGTCACTGCCATGCTTACCCTCTATAATGTTTTTATATGTTGAGTTTTAAATACTGTCCCAGGAGAGGTGTGAAAGCCTGAGATCAGCAGTGACTTAAAGTCAAGATGCCCTTGGTGCCTATTTAAGTTTTCCTTTCGGAACAAATCGATAATCATGAGAAAGAACTCATTGGCCTTGATGTCCATTTTGTTCAGCCTCAGCTTAAAGGAAAGCTTAACCTTCATACTAAAGTACTTACAGTGTGTTCAGTGATAGTGGTGCTAATAGCTGGTTGATGCTGTATTTACAGTTTTCTTTAAGAAGTTAGCCGTTGTGTGACATTGCTAGCACATTTACAAGGGAAACAATTTTAAACAGAAGGGATAGCAGTCAGGTTAAGCTCCTAAAAAAATGAGTATGAGCTTCTTTTCTCACTCACCACTTCTTTATTTAGTAATAGTAAATGTCTTATTACTGAGAAATCCAGCATAAAATAATTAAAGACAGCAAACATTTACATTTACGGCATTTGGCAGACACTCTTATCCAGAGCAACTTACAAGCTTACTGCTATTACAGGAGGCCAAAGTAGTGTTAGGAGTCTTGCCCAAGGACCCTTATTGGTGTAGCACAGACTGGTTGTCCAAACCAGGAACCAAACCCAGGTCTTTCACATGGGAGCCAATGATGTTACCACTGTATCACACCAACAACATAGGCTTGGGCTTAAAGTCCCACAGTGGAGCTTAGCGTTACTTATGCTATCGTTATTATGGTAGAGGCTCAGCTCGGCTAGTTGGATGATACTATAGATCTAAGGTATTAGCATAAAAGTTGAACTTTCCGAACCATCTGTAATTGATGCAGAGTGAAATGAAAGGGTTTCGCCTTTAAAGCCGTGGTCACACAAGACCTTTCTCAGCAATGTGAAATCACACTCATTTCTATGGAACTTGCAATTTCAAACCACAGACTCCAGTGGTGAATAAATGTTCCAGGAAAACTTTGTGGTGTTTAAATTTGGTGAACTTTGGTGATAGGGCGGAGCTTCGTATAGCAGTACTGCAAGTCAAAAATAGAGGAAACATTAATCTTAGCGATAGTTACATTTACGGCATTTGGCAGACGCTCTTATCCAGCGCGACTTACAAGGTTATTGGTATTACAAGCAGGCCAATGTTGTGTTAGGGGTCTTGCCCAAGAACCCTTATTGGTGTAACACAGACTGGCTGCCCAGCCCAGGAATCGAACCCAGGTATGGGTTCATATGGGAGCCGATGATGTTACCGCTGTACCACACCAGTTATAGCTAGCTACACAGTCAGTCTGACTATATAACAGTCAGTCATGTGGTTGTATTAGATGGCATACATCTTTTAATCTTTTTTACAGTTTTTACAGTTTGTAGTTGGTAATTAGCACTACGAAGCTGCCAACTGCATCAAAATGGACTACTTGTATTGGCCCCGCCTGGGCCCACTTGTTTTACAAAGTGACGTGAACTAGAAAAGTGTAGTGTAGTCATGGCTTAAAATAAATTTACAATATTTTTTTTCTATTTTACTAATCTAGATATTTCGGACCAAGCGTCAAATTGTCTTCTACAAGCAGATTACATAACCAAACCTCTGTTTAAATAGTAAGTAAGTAAGTAATGCTGTGTGCCATATTACCATGAATTTCACTGGTCATGCTGAATAGGACAAATGCTACCTTTTGGATATATAAAAGTTGGCCAATTGTGACAAAGCTGCCTCATATTAAGAATCAGTGCTATTGTAATAAAAACCACATTGGCAAAGTTTGTGTGACTTCCCTGGAGGACCAGATGTTTTAGATATAGACTTTAATGTTAGCTGCATTATCTTATAGCTCTAGTGCTAAACTTCGGGTTGATGGACTACATTCAGACATAGGTTGCAAATTTCACACTTAACTTTAAGAAAGACTACGAAGAGTCTCAGATTCCATCCTGATCCACTAAGACCAGGAATTTCATTTGTATGCAGACCTAATGAAAGATTGTGTCCTTGGTCTGATGCAGTACAAAGTCAACGTGCTATGGTTGTGTTTGCCAAGATTCTTGTGACCTTCTTCTTTCATTCCCTCTCACCGTGTCTTCATTTCACTCAGAATTTCCCCTTCTGTTTCTTGTATATCTGTGTATATCTGTGTACTTCTGTTTGTGTGTCTTCCTTCTGGTCTGACCTCACAACGTTCAGCATTCGGATCACGTCAACATGTCTGTGTATGTTACTAAGTGTAGGCTGCCTGTGTTCCACCATGTTCACACGATGCATCAGGATGAAATATGCAACATGTTCATGAAACATTTACCTTCTTATAGACACACAGAGAGAGATAGAGAGAGAGAGAGGGTGAGACAGACAGAGAGGGTTAGGCTTGTTCAGATACAGTAGTTTTCAACAGATTAAAACTGGACTTAAACCCTATATCAGAACAGGATTAGTTTTACTGTCCGGCATCTGTAACTCTTTTCTCATGCTAAAGTGTTTGGTCTTGTCCTGTTTAAAGAGTCTGCAGTGTAACACAGAGCAGTGTTACACTGCCTCTGAGAAGATATTACACTGAAGCTGCTGTGTAAGAGAAGATAGAGAAGTTACACTCCCTCTGAGAAGATATTACACTGAAGCTGCTGGAATGTGAAGAGATCTTTGCCAAGTATTACAAAAATGTTCTCAAAACTTAACGCTTTCAAGCACAGAATCCAGTTGATTTACGATGTTCAGTACTTACCAATTTTTCTCAGTTTCTCTGCTGTCTTTACCTCTACATTTATGGCATTCAGCAGACTCTCTTATCCAAAGAGACTTTAAACGGTGCTTAATCATTTACTCAGAATATTCAAAGCTACTGCTGGTAGGCCAGAATTCATGATAGAAATGATCCAGGCACTACCGAATACAAACAATTACAAGCAATGTAAATCTGAACTATGCACAGTAACTACACAAACTGCTGTATATGTGGTAAGAGATTTAATAGATGCAAAGTTAGTGCTGATTGAGTTACTGCTCAGTTAAGTCAGCATCTGAACACAGCAAGTGATCGTGCTGTACGGACACGGAAGGGGAGTTTATCCCACCACCTTGGAGCCAGGATAGAGAAAAGTCAGAGAAAAGCTTGTCTCCCATACGTCCTAAAATATGGTGGATGATGTCAAGTACATACTTAAAGCATGAGGGACTCCATACCAAAGAGTTAGATATTTCTTATATTTTTTAAATGATAAACAATGATATAAAGATATTTAATAGAAAATAAATATTATAGTACTGAATGTGCTAATTATAAAATAAATATTATAGTACTATTATAATATAAAATAAATATTATAAGACTGAATTTAGAAACTCTGTAAATTATAATCTATTTATTTATATTTAATAAAAAATATATATTTAGAAAATAAAATTATTATGTGCATTTTTTTCATAAAGAGATCTTTTTTCCTTGTTCTTTTGCATTTCCATTTGATTTGCATTCAGGTGTAGATGTGGCGAATTTCCATGGTTTTACTCTTTCATTTGCGAGTCCACATTGTAATGCACACAGTGGCTCACGGCAAAAAAAAAAGGGGGGGTGGAGGATTTCTGTTTAATGAAGCAGGTAGAAGTGCAACGTTACTGATGGCCTCAGGCTACAGAGCAGCAGATGGAACTGATGTGACGTACGGAGAAGAGCAAAACTGACAGGAAATAGGGGAGGAAGAACAGGAAAGAATTGGGAGAGGAATAGAGATGAGAAAGGCATGAAGGGGGAAAACAGAAGAAAGGAGCAATGAGGAGAAAAAGATGGGTGAAGGTGAGAGTATGAGTGTGTATAAACGTCTCTGTGGCTTGTAGTGGAGATCACCTTGATGTAGACAGATACACATGGAGGACAGAGAGACATTAGGTGTTCCCACATGCGCGCACACACACACACACACACACACACACACACACACACACACTATGTCCTAGAAAAGGATACGCTGACAGTGCGGGGAATGACTCAGCAGTACATCAGATGAATTTCCGAGTTGCTGTTTTTGACTCTTTAAATTGTTTCAGTCTTTTCACACTGAAGCCAAACTCATTCACACACGCACACACACACACACACACACACACACACACAGTAATAAACACAAACCCATTTTTCAAACTATGTGTTTGAACTTTTGCTCTACAAAAACACATTTCACTGACAGGTGGGTGACAAATTAATGAAAAAAAAACAACAACATTAAAATATATTAATAAAGACACTGGACCACTACAAGCGTCTAGACGCAGTCATGGTTCAGGGTTAGGAAACTGGCTTTGTGACTGGAAAGTTGCTGGTTCGATCTCTCAAGACATGACTAAAATTAATTGAGCAAGGCACCTAACTGCCCTACTGCTCCCCAGGCACTGTGGATAGTGGCTGCCCACCACTCTGCCCACTGCTCCCTAGTGTGTGCGTTTCATAGTGTGCATGGATGGGTCAAATGCAGAGGGTGAATTTCTCGGCAGCTCAGTAAGTCAGTCATTTTAACTTTCACTTTCAGCTCAGTTTTAGTGCACCTCAGCATCAGTTCTACACACTGAACTCCAGTTCTCTAAATGATAGCTGGTGTTTTGATGCTGATAGAGCTAAAGATGATGATGAGAATGATAATGATGATGATGAAGGTACAGCACAGTCTAACATGCCATTCCAAACTCTTCCACAGACGACCAGCTAGGTTAGGATGTATTGAGTGTGAAGTTCATAGCATATGGTTTACATCATATTCATCATCATCAAACCATCCTCCTGTGTTCTGTAGAAGAGAAGCAGAGTCATCCTGGAAGAGATCACTGCCATGATAGTCGTTTCTTCATGGGATGAGTGTGATCAGTCAGAAGAAATTTGCAATGATTTGCTGTGACTTTTTTCACTCTAAGGGGAAATCAAGGTTAACTAAAAGCATGGCAGCTAAATAAATACATTGATAGCATATTTACAACATAACAGAAGGACCATTTTCCTTCAATTTGTCACCTGTCTGTAAACATTTACTGGCTGCCTCAAGTAAAACAGTTCAGAAAATGTGCAACTAATCAAAGTCTTTTGCACTAAATGACCTTCTTTCTCATTTATTTATTTTTCTTTCCGGATCACACCTCTTGGTTTTGCTTCACTGAAATTATAAATCATTCATCCCACTTACATCATTTCTTTTTAACACACTTTAAAAAATAACACAGTAATTACTTTGTTTCCATGTGATATCATAATATCTGAGAGGTGAAAACTTGATGTCTCGTAGGGTTGTGGTTCAGATCAGGACACAAGATTATTATAATGTGGATGATCGTGTCCAAACCATCATCCCTCCTCTCTCTTTAGAAAACAAAATGATTTACGAGTTCATCTGTTTCATTTCTTATACACGCAAATGTACAGTTAAACAAACTTTCAGTGTAGAGAATATGATGACTTGTATTTAGTATGTGTCTGGGCCATTTCTGGCACTGATACGGCACTGCTGGCTCACAGCTGACAGTAGCAAATTGCCTGTGAACCAAAAGTGGCCCGCTTATAAATATGTTCATATGGCCCATATGTCCCAAAACATATCAAGGTCACTTGGTAATTTCCCAGTTGTACATGTGGTTGGCTTGTCTGCCATTTCTGGCAGTGACACTTTAAATGTGGCTTAGATGTTGATCTTTCATGGCTGTGAGTTCCATCATCGGCATCTGGCTGTTTATCGTTCCTGCGGTATATTGGCCACAATTAATTGTGGATGTGGCCTAAATTAGGGCCATATCAAATTTGCTATCTGGGATGTGTGTATCAGAATGTGGATTAATTTACAATTTTTGCTTTTTTTAGCGTATACTGCATATTTGACCCCTTAAGTGAATGAAGAGAGATTTCAGTTTATTAGAAACACCATAGTGACCATTTCTTACTATAAATCTATTTAAAAACATCCATTTTTAATGCTTTTGGTGTTGCACTCATAGAGAGGAGGCGACACAAGGAAGACACAGAAAACTCAAACATGGCTATGATGTCTGGTTTAGCTTACAGTTCCTATGCTATGAAAACTAGGACTAAATCATAGGACACCAGAAAAACAACACCAAACACAAGTGCAGTGAATCACAGTGGCTATACACACGGTGATCATTAAATAAAATTAGGTGCAGGAGGACAGGAAAGTCATGTGATGTGCAGGAGATTCTGGGTATGGTCGTTGCTGAACGTAGCTGACCACTGAGATGTACGTCTGATTATCATCACACCTCCACAATGCCAAGGTGATGGAACGTTGCCCTGGCACGTATGATGTTAAACCAAAGAAAAATGTGTGGGACATCTGCACAATTTATATAATCCTTGTTTCATGGTGGTGGTGGCTCAACGGTTAATCTCAATAGTTAATTTGATCAGAATGGGGGTTCATACACCATCACTGCCAACTTGCCACTGTTGAGCCTATAAGCAAAGCTTTAACCATTTCAGCCCCAGAGTCGCTGTATCAAGACTGACCCTATATGTGAAGAAAAGAATTTCAGTGTGCTGGGATGTATATGGGACAAATAAAGACTTATTCATCTTCTTCATAGTGGACAGGAAACATTAAATAGACTGAAAATGGCCGAACCAACAATTCCAAGTGTTATTAAGGACAGGTTTGAGAACCTGGTGTCTATAAAGATGATGTTATTTAGAAAGAGTACATCCGTCTTCACACATGACATGCATCCCACAATCATTAGGGAATCAAGGGAATTATTTACAAGTCCAGATGTGGTAGGATACTTAGTGTTCTTCCAGCTGCAGGCTCAGTGCCATCAGGCCCTGCTGGTCCTGGAACTTGAACTCTCAATCATCTGGTAACAGACACAGGCTTTTAAATCACTGACACATCACATACCTCAGACACGCACATGGGAAAACATCATCCGCTCTTCAGATCCGGTGAGATTTTAATGGGGATTTTTAAACATAGGTCTACACACTGTATGTATTTTATATGTCACAGACACACAAACACCACCAAACGAAAGGAAATTACAGTGGCTTTAGTGAGGCTTGTGATAGTTCAAAACAGGTGTGAGATATAGACCATACAGCCATAACATTAAAACTGACAGGTGAAGTGAAAAACTGGTTATCATGTTACAATGGCACTGATTAAGAGAATCAGTGGGATATATTAAACAGCAAGTAAACAGTCAGTTCTGAAGTTAATATGTTGGAAGCAGAGAAAAAGGGTGTGAATCTGACTGACTTTGACAAGGGTCAAATTGTGATGTCTAGACGATTGGGTCAGAGCATTTCCAAAGCAGCAGGTCTTGTAGGGTGTGTCCACGGCTCACTGATGTGCATAGTGGATGAAGGCAAGACCATCTGGTCCAATCCAACAGAAGGTCGACAGAAGAATATGTTGTTCATGTCTTGGTTCCAGACACCAGCAAACACCTTCAAAGGTCTTGCGTAGTCCATGCCTCGACAAGTCAGAGCTGTTTTGGCGACTGCAGGTGGTGTTAATGTTATAGCATGTAAGAGGGACACATATGTAACATGTAAGTAGTTGCTCGTCTGTGTGTTTAAGCTCAGGATTAAAAGCAGGTCAGGGCAGGTTTCCATGTGCACATGTGAAGTGTAAATGATTTCAGACCAACAGGTCTGGAAGATCGTCTTTGTCCTTGTGGAGAGATCTGTCAACACGCCATAATGACTCCTCTTTAAATCTTCCCACCATTATCATGATTCTTATCCATGACTGACAAATTGAATAAGGAATACACCAGCTCACACAAAACAAACCTGCACACACATAGAGCAATATGTTTAAATTACATACTGTATATTTTAGTAATAGTTTAAGATTTTTTTCATCAGCATGACTGGAATAAAAATATAAGTTCAAATCATCAACTGAGAAGGTGAATTGTAGTGAAACACCAAAACACTAACACGGTGTTGAAAAATAGACACAAGAATGCGTATGTAGCCTGACGATGACAACTGCTTAAAGGGTACATATGAGTGTGATACTAATAATAATAATAATAATAATAATAATAATAATAATAATAAAATTGAAATTGTACATACAAATTTCTGTATTTTCTGTTTTATAAAACTTATTTTCTAAAAATTATTTTTTACCTAAAAATGAAGATCTATCTATCTATCTATCTATCTGGCTGTCTGTCTAACTGACTGCCTGTCGTTCTCTGTATCTATGTATCTCTATGTATCTATCTATCTATCAAAAAAACATAGTCCTGGTGTTACACATGCAAAACCATAATGGACATTCGCAGGTTGACGCATTTGCATTTTCCCAATCATGTATTTTCTTTTTTTCTTTTGTTCAGTTACACAAATCTCTTTTCAAACATCCCGAATTTTGCACACCAAAGCCATGCTTAATTACAGTGACAGGAAGATGAGAATGTTTTTTCCTCTCACATTCCTAAAACGTACATCTAATGCAATCATTCCCAGACTGAACTTTGTAATTCACCAAATGAGCCCTTGAGTCTCTCTGGAAAAGGCTTGAGGGGAAAACCAGAGCTGGGAAATGTCAATAAAAAGAAGTTGATATAAAAACCTATGGTTAAGTTACAAGTAGCCACTTGCAGATGATGTACGAGAATCTTTCATTACATCATTTTGGTGGGCGGGGCTGATCTATGCCGCATGAGCGGTTGGCGTGTCTCGGATACCTCGGGCTATGTTCGGGTTGATAAGTTAATATTAACAACGGTTATAAGAACACAGCGGATGGCATAATCATCAGATGATCATATTATCATCATATTATGTTTTGATTTGAGTTGAGAAATGTTGACATTGGCAATTTAACATTACCACACACACACACACACACACACACACACAATTTATAGACCCAGTCAAATAAGACATCAGCAGAGTCATAGTTCATTATCATGCCAAGAGATTTTTAGGTTCAAAGGGTCACCGGGAGATCAATGTCATGCTGTCAGCGCTGCGTGTGTTTAATATGACGGAGCCTCATGTGCCCTCTGGGACTCTAGAGGTCATTCATGAGACATGCTTTATGCTGCCGATCATATGTAATCTCGACAGTCGTTTCTAAACGACTAGCATTCCATATGAGTCTTTGTGTTCGCTCGGAGCTAAAAGGACGCTCTGAGCTGTAAACATCGCTTGTAGCTCTGTGCAGAAAAATAAACAGGTGTTATGGGCATACAGTGAGTATTGTGTGATTCAGCTGTGTTATAAATCATAGGGTGTTTTACACACACAGGCACACCATAGACATGTGTGTATGTGTGTGTGAGTGAGCAGCATTGGTTTATAGTGGTAAAATTCTAAATCTTTATCAGAAAGCACTCAGGGATATTCAGACAGTGTGTTTTTTCTCTTGTGCATGCTAATGTACGATGAATAATACATATGAATGAGGTTTGTGGTTGCCATGGCTACGCCGAGCCAAACTTTACTCGTTTAAACACACAGAGAGGTGTTCATGCAGCTGCGCTAAGCTCCGATGAGCACAGAGTGTTTAATTTTATGATCATTCCTCAGCTCTGACATGCAAACCAACAGCTGCAGATGGGCAGCAGCTTTCAACTTTTACTACTACTGAAGTCATAGCATCACATAACAAAAGCTTTATCTGTCTGTCTGTCTGTCTGCCTGTCTATCTGTATTTCTGTTTGTCTGTCTGTCTATCTAACTGTCCGTCTGTCTAACTCTATCTGTTTGTCTCTCTTTGTCAGTCTATCTATCTATCTATCTATCTATCTATCTGTCTATCTATCTATCTGTCTATCTGTCTGTCTGTCTGTCTGTCTGT
>JAOVVF010000032.1:5522719-5536449 GCA_028565595.1 Duopalatinus emarginatus | reverse complement strand
ACACACACACACACACACACACACACACACACACAGAGAGAGAGAGAGAGAGAGAGAGAGAGAGAGAGAGAGAGATTAAGGGAGGGGGCTGGTCATGTTCGAATTGCTCCAAGTTCTAAGTCACAGTGACAAAGGGACTCTTTCTGAAAGCTTCTGATCATCTGGACATGCAGCTGTAGCTCTCACTGAGACACTTACATACATATCGGTCAACATCATCGAGACTTCCAACAGGACAGAGCTGGCACGTCTGTGTCTGATACACACTGCGCCTACATCCTGGCTGCGGTATGGGAAGGTTCTGCCAGAACTTTAAGAAAGTGGGTTTGAGAAGGCTGAGGTTGATGGAGCTGTAGGCTGTAATTAGACTTGCAGAGATCTGATTTTAGGGCTCAGTGACGTGGCTGTAGGTTTGACATCATGACTTTGGCGGCTCGACTGGACGATTTGGAGGCTACACTGGAGCACATGCTGATGGATGTGTTTGTAAGTCTTTCGAACTTTCACTGTAATTTTCTTGTGAGGTGAAATTCCCTGTCCTGATCCTGCTGAGACTGATGAAGATGATGATTATAAACATGACAATAATTAAGTTAAAGCTTCATTACTGCTTCACTTTGAGGTGGACTGTTGTTACGATTTAGTTGAGCTGTCTGCCTAAAATTAAGATAAGGATATTGGGGGGGGGGGGGTCCTTGCTCACAATGTACGAACTAGGTATTTAAATGTCCCTATACCTACGTCATCATTTAAGTAGTACAGTTTTACAATTTATCCACAAATCATTACTGTCTCACCTCAGTAGCCCTAGGTCCAATCACACACCTTATCCAGCCTTATAACACTGTCACATAATTCTGACAATGATGAAGATATGTATTATTATATCCTTTAGTAATAACGAATTGAGCAGGATGCTAGATTTTGCATCATAAACTTGGGAAAAAATTCTCAAACCTGTCATATATAACGAAGAGGCAGAAGGTAGGTCTGGTAGGTCCTCCACAGGTGCACAAACTTCACGAGCTTGCAGAAATGTTCTGCAGACAATGAACACCATACTTCTTGCAGAACGCTCCGCTGTTCTAAGATCTGATGACTTGGTCTGGTGTGAATGGCAAAACCCTGAAAGTCAGATGAGTGTTCCTCTAACCATAATTCGGCGTCTCTGGACATGTGTGATGGGGCATGTTAAGAGTCCAAAAGTATCAGGACATGATGGGGTGAAACTCGGAAAAGTAGGCACACATTTTGTTTACCTGACGGAGAGGTTTGTACATGTACCGGAGGTCCTGTGAGCTGAACAAACCCTGTACCAAAAACAGGCTGTACTGTTTTTTTTGCAAGCTAAAGTAAAGTCTAGTGCTGCTGTTTTATAATCCTCTGTATTTGTTGAATACTATTTTATATATTATGATCCAGAACTAATCCGTTAGTTATAACTGTATGTGTGTGTGTTTGTGTGTGTGTGTGTGTGTGTGTGTGTGTGATCACACATGCCTCCCTGTATTTTAAAGAAGAAACCGAGGCGACATAATCATCTTAACGCTCCAGCTGAGGTAGATAGCCACATTATCACCATGGGGAGTTTGTGCTTGCATGATTATTATAATCTCTGTGAATCACTGATACCTTCTTGCTTTAATTCCAACTTTAATGAGCTTGATCATTAACATGCAGATTTGATAAGAAGCGCAAGTTTGTAAAAAAAAAATGTCCTGCTTTTGTTCAGAGACAGGAGCTTGGTGTTGCTTTCCGTCAGTTCAACCCTCAGGCATCATTACTCACTGCCCTCAGTCCTCAGTCCAAACGCTTTTTATGATATTTTAGGAAATGACTCGCTTTTTCTCTCAAACATTTCTATATTTCTGGCATTTATCTCTAGGCAGAAGTGGTGGCTATGTTTAGGTTAATTGTAGGTTCTTTGCTCTCTTGGTGAGGTGAGGAGGAGAAATCTCTCCCAGAAGAGAAGCTTGTCCTAAATTGAAGGGTTTATACGTGTCTTGTGGTTCTGTAATTGTATCTTGAGGCTAATGAAGCACAGAAGCAGCTGCTGCATTTAGATTACCTTCTGTTGATTTCGGCTTCTTGCACGGTGTGTTAGCGTCCCGGGAAGTATAAACTGTTTGTGCTTATGGGTTTAGTTTTAGATTTAGTCCTGTGGAAAAACACGATTGCGCTTTTTGTTTTAGAGACATGTGAGACATGAGACAGTATATAAAGCTGATTACTTCATTACAAGTTCTACATACTCACTTTTTGCAGATTAGCATTAGAGGCAGTGGGCTATCTGGTCAAACACTTCCGTATTATAACCAAAATCACAACTTGTTCACTGTACTAGCAATTTTACAAACAATGTCTGAAAGAGCTCCAAAAAATGAATGTCAATGACATTAATCCCACACCGATCAGCCATAACATTTCTAGCCTAAAGAGCTACCAAAACTGCTCTGACCCATCAAGGCATGGACTCCACAAGACCTATAAAGGTGTTCTGTGGTATCTGGGACCAAGACGTTAACAAGATCCTTCTGTTCATCTTCTGTGGGATCAGACCAGACAGGCTAGACTTCACTTACCACTAGGGGCCCATTACCCTGTTGCTTTTCACCTGCTGTCCTTCTTTGGACCACTTTTGGTAAATACTAATCATTTCATACCCAGAACACCCTACAAGACCTGCTGACCATCACAGACTCATCTAACCCTTGTTAGATCTTTGCACTTGCCCATTTTTCTTGCTTACAACACATCAATTGGGAGAAATGACTGTTTACTTGCAGCTTAATGTACCGCACCCCTTGGACAACAGGCTATATGGTTTATTATAACTATACAAATATGGGCAAGAAAATACCTATTAATAGAAACGAACACCCAAACTAACATTAGCCCAATACTATTACTTGAAAGGACGAACCTCTGTCTCACTGTAGTGCCGACAATGTAAACAATGCTATTGGAGATTGGCGCTAGATTGGTCCTATGTGAACATAGTCCATTGAAAGCCCATTGATTGGATTTGTCAGTTTCATTATATGGAAGTCAACACACTTATAAAGGTTATGTTAAAGTTCAGATATATTACACGTTAAAAGTAAATTAACTTCACTAGTGTCATTATGATGTAAGCTCTAGCTAGCTAGTACTATATTAGCCTAAAATGGCAGGCACCACAAAATGTAGAAGGGACAAAATTGTTAGCTAATATTATAAATATAAACTTCCCGGTTCCCGGTACTACAAACCCTCCCAAAGAATAAATCAGCCAGTTTAAACATTGTATCTGAATGGACTTCAAAATTTTGAACGTCGAAAGATTTTGGGACTTCTACTGTGTGCATGTGTGTGTGTGTGTGTGTGTGTGCATGTGTGTGTGCGGTGTGTGTGTGTGTGTGTGTGTATGTGTGTGTACATGCATGCTGGGTGGCACAGGGCATCGACTGCCGTTTGTCACATGTCGCCATGGGAGCAGCGAGGACTAAAGGCCAGCTCTGACCATGACTCTATTTTATTACCCATCCATTACACACGCACTCTTTCTCTCTCTCTCTCTCTCTCACACACACACACACACACACACACACACACACACACAGACCGAAACAGTTTCTGTGTGTCTTTGTGTGCTCGGGTTCAGCATTTGGCAGCCTTCTTGGTGTCCCTGCTGTATTCAAAATGCTATCAATTGTGAGCGCATGGATTTGAAAAGCCAGTCATTGTTACTGTGGTAATAAAGGAAAGGGTGTGTGTGTGTGTGTGTGTGTGTGTGTGTGTGTGTGTGTGTGTGTGTGTGTGTGTGTGGGGGGTGCCTCTATGGGATAAACTAAAGGTGTTCTTTTTGTAGGTCAACCTCATAATGCAAGCATTCAGTTCTGTTATTAGAGAGCTACAGCATCTTGTCCAGCGTCTGTTTACTGGAAATATGAATGAGTGCAAGCATACTTTTCTCTCTCTCTTTCTCTTTGTGTGTGTGTGTGTGTGTGTGTGTGTGTGTGCGTGTGTGTGTGCATGCTGTTATGTTCAGTATAATAGACGGTGTATTCACTGTTGACTCAGATACTTGTGTGCTTTGATTATTATATAAGTCCTTTTGTAGAATGTTAGTATTTGGCCTAAAGGGAACTCCCTGTTTTCTCTCTCACTCTCTTTTATACTTGCCGTATTTTGGTCTAAAAATATTTCCACCTTTCTTAAAAACATTTTAGACTTTTAGTCATATGTGCAAGTGTACTAATAAGAACTGATTAATATACACTGATCAGCCATAACATTAAAACCACCTGCCTAAACAGCTCTGACCCATCGAGGCATGGATTCCAGAAAACCTTTGAGATTGTTTAACTGTATCTGGCACCAAAACATTAGCAATAATTGAAAGCAAACTATTCACCTACTGTGTTTGTGACCTCTGTGACCTCTGCATTTAACCCATCCATGCATTGAATCTAACACTCTAGTGAACACGCTTGCCCAGAGTGTGGAGCAGCCCCAAACTAGAGCACCCAGGGAGTAGTGTCTTGCTCAACAGCACTTAAGTGGTGTCTTGTCTGTTGCTGGGATCAAACCTGGGACCTTCTGGTAACAAGATCAGTTCACTAACCACAAGTGCCCTTATAATAGATCCTTTCGTGGCTCTTCTGTGGGCTTGAACCAGATGGACTAGCCTTCACTTCCATATGCATTAGTGATCCTTGGTCAACTATGCTCCTTTGACTGGTGGACCAGTTGTCCCTCCTCGGACCACTTTTGGTAGGTACTAACCACTGTGTACCTGGGACATGGCACAAGACCTGCCGTTCTGGAGATGCTCTGATCTAATCATCTAAACATCACAATTTGGCTCTTGACAAAGTCATTCAGATTCATACACTTGCCCATTTTTCATGCTTCCAACACATTAAATTTTACATATCTGTTTACTTGCTGCCTATTAGACCCCACCCCTCAACAGTTACCACTATTACGAGAATATTTTTTGCTTACAATTTAGTTATTTCTCAGTTTTCGTTTAGTTTCTTAACTTTTTAGAGACACAGCTGACAAGCACTTTGGACACTTGAATAAAAATAAATGTCATGTTCAGAGGTACTTTAACATACTTGCCCAAATTATTACATGTTGCAAATTATCCGAAGTTGTTCCAGATGCTATCTCTCCCTCTCGTCTCTGCTCTGGTATTCATAGCCAGCATGAATTTGTACTCCACCCAACATGACTAATGTGTATCAAATGTGTGTGTGTGATTACTCAGTATAGGACAGTACAGGCTCTGGGCATTACATCCTGTCTTTTCCTAATGCCTTTTTCACACTCTTTTTTTTGCAATAGATATGCTAATGTATATATCTTCATTATGGTTGTCAGCCTGTGGCCGAGTGTCCTACATGAGTCTAAACACACACACACACTTAGCCATGGGCTGTGAGTGTAGTGTGAATAGGAGAGGTCTCTGGGTCTCAGAGCTCTGGTTCTCCATTAAAGCAGTTCAGCTACAGCCATTGTTCTGACTCAATTAGTCCACACTGTCGTCTACTGTACACATCTCTCTCTTTCTCTCTCTCTTTCTCTCTCTCTTTCAATTGACCTCTCCCTCCTCTCCATCCCTCCCCTTTTTGTGTTGCGAGTATCAAGCGACTCTTGGGGGTATTGTGTTGGTTGGAAAACATAAGTTCATTTAACCAAACTGCAAGTGTGTGACAGGTTAATTTACTCCAGTACACAGGAGCTTTGAGAACTATGTGCCCAAGTCTATTAGCTAAAATGTGTGTGTGTGTGTGTGTGTGTGTGTGCGCGTGTGTGTGTGTGATTCTATTTCAGCTCCCAGACATTCTGCTTATGTTAGGAAATCCTATGTTAAAAAAATAACTGCAGAAAGCACCACATCCCTGTCTGAGCAGCAAGTCAGAATGAATGTACCAGCCGTCGTCTCTCAGTTTAACCCAGAAAAGGGAATCAGAAATCTAAGCAGAGTCATTTCCCAAATCCAGAATGACTCGCAGCAGCGTGTGTCAGAGACAAAAATAGCACGACTTTAATATTCCAAATTCAGCCAGCAACTAAATAAATGATTAGTGGATATTGGAAGAGGCAGGGCTTATCTCTGTCTCTCATTCCTTTCTGCTTATTTCAGGCAGTTCTTAAGATGACAGACAAGAGATGACAGCCAGCTTCTTCCCTCTCTCTAATACACACACTTACACCCATGCACAAGGCTCTGATGACTAATCAGACATGAATTCAGCATGGTGGTGGTGGGGGGGATTTTTTATTGTAGTGTATGTCAGATGCACCAAACTCCCCATATAGTCTTTTGTCCTCTCCTCATGCCGTTGTGTAGATATTTAAGCGTTACTGTATAAATCTAGCGTTATTGTGGAAAGACGGATATCCTGTTCAATACACTGGCTCCTTTCTTCGTATGATTTTATTAGAAATGTTAAATTTAACTGTATGTAGTCATCATCGTCACAAACTCATTTTGGTCCAATTATATCTCCAGCTTTCCTGTATTATTTTCGTCTCTACGATTTATTAAAAAAAAAGCTTAACCCAAGCTGTATGCAATCATAGACAGGTTTATACTCCAGGGTTTGATGCATCAATGTTTAATATACAGTAGATTTATGCTCAAGCAGTTTCACTAAGAGATTTACAAACACCAGAGAGTAAATTATTCAGATAGTAAAGTCATATCCTTAAATATATAGTGCGAATGTTTTGTGTGGATTTGCTATTGTCAAAAAGATGGATATCATAGCAGATATTCTGGCTGTTAGACAATAAATCTGATTGTATGTAGCAGGAGTGCTGCACATAGACACTCACTGAAGTGGAGTTGGACACAATAGCAGGTTCTTTATTAAAAGATAAGGCAAACAACCAAAAGTCCAAAACACAAGGTGAAGAATTGTAGTCAGGTGGGCAATGGGTCAGGCAATGTACAAACAGGCAAGACAAGGCAGAGATTAAGACTGGGTCTGAAAATGTAAACAGGGATATGATTTACTGATACTCAGGAAACGGATCGCTCCCACGTGAGACAACCAAATACCTTGCACTTAAAGAAAGAAATGAAAGGGTTTATATACACAAACTCAAGGGCAGGGTATCTCAACACAGGTAAACACAATGAAAATAATTTACAGACACAATACAGACTGTGAACAGGTGGAAGTATCTGGTATTGGTGTGACTGTGATTCCTAACAGTCATCATGGGTCTGTGTTATTACCGGCGTTATTTCACAGACCAACACTTACACATTGGATTGACAGTTGTAGATTTGGTTTAATTAAGTAGTGTATTTAAGAGGCTTAAGTAAATTCTGGATAATATGTGATTTATTTTTTTTGGCTCACCTAAGTCCATGTTTGTCACGGTGAGGTTTGTCAAGGTGAAAACTATTCAGAGAGTCTCAGATTTTCTCATGTATATATCGCTACTCATTTAGTTACAATAGTGAACCACCATTATTAATATTATGCCTTTAAAAAATGGCACCCTATATGTCAAGCTATAGAAAGTTCACATCTCATATATATTTGGGTGATATTGGTCATCCATTCTAATAGTGGAAGTCTTTGGCGCCAACAAAATGGTTACAATATTTTTGTAGACATGCAAAGTATATATGTAATTTTGGCACTGAAGGTTTTTTTAACAGTTGAAGGGGTTTGAAAAGTCATGCCCTAGATGACTGCTTTTTCACATACATGTAGGATTTCCTGTATGACCTGGAATAAGTATCATGGAAAACCGTGATTGGTTACCAGTCCAAAAATGTTCAAATATTTTTAAATATTTTTTAATAAATATTTTAAATATTTAAATATTAAATATTCTGTATAGCCACTAACTTAATAAAAGAGTCAGGCTTGACTAGTTGATGTGCTACAACTGCAATCAAAATAATACCCCCCCCCCCATTCCTAATTAGGTTAATTAGCTAAATTAACAAACTTTCAGTTATGTGCAATAAACCGATCAAACAAGAACAACTGAAATATCTCAGCACAAATAATATAACTGGTGGTTTCTCCAACACAAAATGCCACTTTTAATGACAACTACAGTCTCAGAATGAATTCATCCACTTCATGACAAGCGTCTTTAATATTTAGTAGCCAACCCTTTTGCTGTTATGACCTGCTCTAAATGTGCTGTACAGACAGACGCCAGCCTCTGGCAGCATTCCTGAGGAATTTCAGCCCATTCGTCATTGGCAATGGCCTCCAGTCCACTAATATTCTTGCATGTTTGTGCTGCAACCACCTTCTTTAAATCCCACCAAAGAATTTATATGGGGTTTGTGATTGTGAAGACCAGTCCAGTATCTTCCAGGACTTCTGAAACCAAGCCTTGGTGGAGTTTGGGGTATGTTTGGGATCCTGACCTGTTGGAAGGTCCAATGATTCCCAAGTTCCATCTTCCTCATAGATATTATGACATTGTCTTACAAGATTTCCTGATACTTTGATTGAATCCATATTCCCTTCTGCATGCTGCAGGTTACCAGTGCCAGAGGACGAAAACCAGCCTCAGTGCATCACCAGGCCACCTTCATGCTTCACTGTAGGCAAACGTTTGTTAAAGGTCATATACAGCAAAAGGGTACTTTTCTAGTAAAACTAAACAAGTAAGACGCTTGTCATGATTTGGTTGGATAATTCTTAGAAAGTTTGTAAATTTAGCTAAATTTGCAGTTGGAGGTTTGAATAATTCTGATTGCAACTGTATAGTACAAATTGGTAGTAGAGTGAAATCAGAGAAATTGGGCCACTTTTGGGCATTTTTTACATTTAAGCTGATAAGCCAATTTACCTGACTTCACCCTACATTTAATGCAATTCAATTAAGTCAATTTTTTTGTATATTGCTTTTAATAGTGGACATTGTCCCAAAGCAGCTTTATAGAAATATAGGATGTGGGTTTATATACATTTTATCCCTGATGAGCAAGTCAGAGGTGACAATGTGAAGAAAAACTCCCTGAAATGACAAGAGGAAGAAACCTTGAGCAAAACCAGGCTTAAAAAGGAACCCATCCTTATCTGGGTGACGTACAGAGTGCCTTGTTAAATGGAAAAAGTCCAAATGTATATTCCAGTAAAAAATTTACTGTAGTTATAACAGGAAGACATAGAAGACATATAACAGTTTACTCCTGGACATTGATTGACTGATGAAAAGTAAAACTGTTCAGTCGTAGTCATTTTTCAGATTGCAGTTTATATCAGTCACAGTCCAAAACAGAATTTATGGTTTCTAGACTGTCTATCTAGATTTTTCACTGATTTTTAGACCATCCATATGAGTTCATTCTCAGCAACAGTAAGTGATGTTGGGTTGATTTTAAAGCTCCAACTAGTACATGATTCAGTCTCATATCTATCTTTACCTCGCTCTGTTATACACAGCTGGATATCTTACAACATATTGTATTCTTGCTCGTTTCTTTGTGTTTCCTTTGTATAATTACATCCAGTTACTAACCAAACAGCATGATGTACTACTCCCTATAAGACCTATAAAATCAGTCAGGAAGGCTGTGCTACTTTCCCTTTTCCAGATACATGAGCTCATGGATGACCATGGAATATTCTTTGTCCCATGTCAATAACAGCAACACTAGCCAATTTGCTCCCTTGGCTCCCAGTTCTAAATGGTGGTGTCATCATTGTCATGTCCTAACGCTAACGCGACAGCTTTAGTGTTGCCTCTTTTAAAATAAAAATGTTGATACTACAAAAGCTTTTTGCATCTATGGGTCAGAATGTCACAAGAGACCTTTGTTGTCAACGCATGGACAAAGAATTCTTTCACAATGTGTGATTTTTGTCTGGGACAACATTGTGTGGTGGTAAATTGTTCAGTGTAAAGCCGGTTTAAGTCTGGAATCTTAAATACCACCCGGATTTAAGAACCTCTTTAGCTGTTTACACGTAATCTGATTAATAATCACTTCGGTTCGGTCAGCTCAAGTACCGAGGGGTTTGAGAATCATGATGATGTCATTTTCTTGTTAATTTTTTTTTAACATGTCTTCCATTCATTACCTCACCATACATGCAAACACACACACACACACACACACACACACACAGCTATCCCTAGTGTAATCTTGTTGGCTGCTTAGGGGTATTCTCTCTTTGTGTGTGTGAGAGTGTGTGCGCTCACTGCTCGGTGGAAGCAGCCATGTGATTTACAGCTAATCTGAGCACCAGATGGTGAAACGTCAAATATTCTGTTTGAGAGTGGGCTTGGTCAGTGGGCAGCACACACATGCACACACACACACACAGACACACTTGCTTTCACACATACACAAACATACCTTATTGTTTATACTCATAAATAGTATGAACAAAAGGGTGGTGATCTTTCATACATGCATACGTACAACCTTATCCTCGTGCCTGGTCATATGATTTGCTCTGGGCATGCATGCTGATATTAATCCAGTGACCTGGATTGAGCCTGACCAGAGGGGCTGACGTATTTAGTGCTCACTACCCAGGATCTATTCTGCTACTTACAGAGAATGAGGGAGGGAGAATGAGAGAGAGAGAGAGAGAGAGAGAGAGAGAGAGAAAGAGTGAAGAGCCTCCCTCACTCACTCCCTCCCACTCTCACGCACTTACTCAGAAAGAAAGACACACATACCTCGTAAAGAAAGCAGTGGAGCTGTCAGAGAATGGGCTGAGTGAGTCAGAGAGCCAAACACACTGCAGGCTACCAGGGAAGATAAAAGAATAAAAGATTAGAGGGAACACGCAAGACGGAATTTACACAGAGAAATATACAGGAGAGGAACGAGAGCATCAGTCTGGAAAAGAAGGGCGCTGTGGAGACGGAGAGGAGGACAGACCGAGAGCGTCTGTCTGCTCCGGGACGCCAGACACACTCGGCTCGTGGCACACGCTCTCCACACACAGGGAGCATGGTGGTCCAGGCGGCTGTAACGCCTAGCAGGAGCCGCAGGCTGCTCTTCAAACTGCCTGTGGCTACCCTCCGGAGGAACAGCGAGGAACGGGTAAGAAGAAGAGAGTCACAGAGAAAGAGGGGGGTACAAAAAGGACTGGACTGTGCATGCCTTTGTGCTTATGCGTGTGTTTATGTAGACGTTCGGAAATAATAGGAGCAAACCGCACTTTTCTTTGTCACTCACATGGTACCATTAAGGGCACACTCTTTTCTTTCTTTCATTTGAAACCTGGACCGTAAGGACCAGTACTTTTTCTCTGAAAGCTAATTGAAGGTTTGACACATGTATATATGCTGAGATAAAGGTGAGAAGGAAAAGTACAGTTTGGTACCTTTGTTTCTCCAAGCGATGGAGTTCATAAGAGGATAAAAAGTGCCTGCGTTTCTATTTATAGCAGGTGTGAAGATGGTAATGACAGCAGTACTCCAGTATAAAGCCGCTCCATAAGTAGGCGATAAAATTCCCATTATAATGATTTATTATTATATACGGCTATTAGGATCTTTTCCAGCTTGTGCATGCCTGATGTACGAAATTGCACTTTCAGTCTGTGTAATTAAGCGTCTTCTCTACTAAATGACCTCGAGGTGTCAGTCAGGCATCAAAGGCAGGACAGGCTGCTACCTGCTAAATTATGTGAATCATTTTTCCTCAATCCATACTCAGGCGAGCGGCTTGTCATGTTTTTTAGAGGACGTCTAAGAAAGTGTAGGAAAAACACATGCGTATTGTATAAAAATAACAGTCTTTAAAGGAGTACTCCAAGGTTTGGTTAAAGTAATGTGGCTAGGTTTCAAGTACATCCTTATTATGAAGTCCTTTATAAAGGGAGTGTAGCTGACTATGGTTAATAGATGTTTAACACATGTGACTATGGGCCTGTTTTGAAACCTACTCAGCTGCCATGCTGCCTGCTCCTTAGCTAGGCAGCTGTCTAAGTAGAGAGGATTACAACTGACATCGAACTTTATAAGGCAGATTATTGAGACGCTTTAGTTAGACAGAGACTCGCTTACTAAGCTAACAGAGTTAGCCGCAGGCAACACAACCTGCTAGCGTGCCAGCTAGCATCTTGCAGCGAAACCGGTAAAATTGTTGCTGACGAACAAATAAATAAATTTCACTTATACACATTCACTGGCCACAGCGCTCGCTGCTCCGCTTCGGTCCGCCATATTAAAAATATTTGTGAGAGAAGTTGTGCCTCAAGGAATCCTGAAATTGCCTTCGCAACTGAGGCAGCACATGGAGCTCCTTCAATATTGAGTCAGAATACATGCTCAGTGTAATCATCCTGTTTCTGTTCGTGTGAAACTAATGAAGTAAACTTACGACACATGGGGTCTGAGCTTTATACATAGACAGCATTTTATATCACTGCCCTGAAAATAAAGCATCTCAATTCTTAGATGCCTTAAAATGCTGCCTACTGAGACGCCTTCTTTTCAGGACCGTGACATGAAATGCTGTCTATGTAGAAAGCTCAGACCCCATGTGTCGTAAGTTTACTTCATTAGCTTCACGCTAACAGAAACAGGATGAGACAGAAGGTCTTACGAACATTGCAACCTGCTCTTATCCTTCTCCTTGCCTTTGTCTTTTTAGTCTCATGTCTGAAAGTATGGATCTTAACATTACAAATATGCTTATCCTTAGACCTTTATTATAAGTGAGATATAGATACAGTATGAACAGATGCGATAAAAAATGTCCGTACTATACCTTTATCTCCAGCTATACTTTTACATCTGTACGAAAATTTTGCTTTTTTTGTATAAAATATCCGTTTCCCTAACAGTCCTGAATCACATTATGTTGCTGTTGTTTGTTTCTGCAATAGTCTTCCTTCTCCCACACATTGAGACAATAAAAGCATAGCTGAAATAATGTGTAACAGCTCTGCCTCTCCTCTCAATCGCTTTGTTTTTCTCCGAGGCAGATGTATGTAATTACAGCAGTATGAATTATTGATCAGAGGATTTCCTCATGTACGTTACCAGGACTCATCCCATGCTGCGTTCTCCTCCTCTTCCTTTTTGTCTCTCGCCCTCGCTCTCTCTATCTCTCTGGCCTGAGGCAGGACGTCTCTGACAACCTGGTTCACAAAAGCTTAGTGGTTAATAACAGTGATATAATATCATGCAAGAGCAAACACAAACACACACTTTCAGAAAATTGGAAATTGTTTCAGATTCAGCAATGAGCATTACTGTTAGCAGTTCTGCAGTAGTTTGGAAGTACTGGAATATATCCGATACATAGAGGCTGTTTTGTGTTTATGGAGGTAGCATTTCTAATCTCTCACAGTAGGAAAGCACTTGCCTTAATGCACGGTCACAGTACGGCCTGGTCAAGGCATGTCGGTGCAGTTTATTATGAGTTCACATGTGTGTGTGTGTGCGTGGTTAAAGTCTCCTCTGATAGCAAATTACATTAGAGGCAGATTTAGTGTGTTCATGTATTGTATACTCAGCACCAGCCTGGCTGCCCCGCTGCTCGGACTAATTTGGCAAATGCTGGTAGGATCACTGTTAAACTGGAGTGTGAGGGATGCACCATGCAGAAAAGACATGTGTTGCAGTTTGTCATGTGTGAGCTGGAACTAGATGATGTCTGGCATTTTTTTCCAACCATAACCAATAAGACGATCACTGTGATCAGTATTATGATATCTACTGTTACTATTTATCTCATTGCTGGTATCATTAGCTTTAAAACTATACATTTAAAAATATATATA
>JAOVVF010000032.1:5507414-5522662 GCA_028565595.1 Duopalatinus emarginatus | reverse complement strand
TTTTTTACTTATTAATATACCTGGTGTCTTTAGTTTTATTACAACTATGATCACCCCTGTTACTGTCACTTTATTAATAGTAATACCAATATGATTATTATTATTATTATTATTATTATTACTACTACTGCTAATACTAATACTACTATTACTACAACTACCACCACTCTCAGGTTTGTTCATACTAATTAGCATGTCTATTAACATTACCAGTAGCATTACAACTACTATTACTAGTATATTTTACTACTACTAATATTATTACTACTATTACTACAACCTATATCACTTTTAGATTTATTTGTACTAATTACCACTTTTACTAACATAACCAGTATTACTACTCTTACTACTACTGTTAATGTCACTTTTACTAGTACTAATATTACCATTAATAATACTACTGTTATTACTACTACTATTACTACTACCAATAATAATAATAATAATAATAATAATAATAATAATAATAATAATAATAATTAGTGTAAGTACTGCTATTACTAACAATTAAGTAATACAGTAATTATATACATATATAATACGTTTTAGCATATAATATAAAGTATATAATAATGTGTATAATAAATCACATACACATATACATAAAGTATACATATATAATATATAATAAATTAATAAAACTGTAACCACTATTAGTACTATTCAATCTTGGGTAGTAATGGCAATAATAAAATTAGCTGAATTACATTTTTCTGTAGTAGTAATAACTCAGTTATTAGTCAGTTATTAATATTACAGGATGTTATTCATTAACTACAATGAATTACTCAGTAACTACAGACCTACTAATAATCAATAAAATGTAATTATTAAAGATGTTGCTTTTCAGTGTGGCTTTTTTAAAGAACTATAAGTAGTTGTAGTATTTGTTGTAATAATTGTGCTAATTGTGTTATAGTAAGAGAAATACTACAATCACTTGTACTAGTAGTTTTAAAACAACAGTAATGGAACAGACATTAACCTCTAATTAAAATCTAAGAAGATTGGTTATTAGTTATTAACAAATAATTTATTACATAATAATAATAATAAGAGAGGCCAGAGAGATTCTGGTCCCTCTGAGAAGTTTAAATGGTTAATACAGTAAGATGACTATATTGCTACCACTAGTGCTAATATCTATCAATCCTATGGATTAAGCCTGGAATTATATTCTGTATGAAGGTAGATTTCCAGAATCTGAAGTCCTTGTAATTGCCACTGTAAATGTTCATTTGTCTCCGCTTTCTTTCTCTCTGAGATAACTTCCTCCTGTCTGATGAATAATGTCATATGACTCAGTCTCACACAGAGTTAGTTCGCTCTCCTCTCTGCAGGTACCAATGGCTGCTTTTAATATCACTGTTATCACCATCATTGCTTGTTATATCACTGTGTTTTGGGAGTTTTTCCCCATCAAGCAGCACTTCTTCTTATGCTAAGTGCAGAAATGAGGGTTAAACGAACGCATAGCTCAGTGCAGGAATGTGCCGCGTGGGTCACGGTGAAGGATTTGCAGCAGTCGTGTGTGCCGCCCGGCTCTCGTGCTACGTCTGGATGATTGGCTTCTTTGAAACGCTGCAGTAATTCCAGGCTTTCCTCCGGGCCTGAGAGATGAGCCACGGGGGTGAGGCACCGAATGAGAAGACATCATTATCACTATCAGCAGACAAAGAGATTTAATCAAATGAGCACAGGCTATTCTCTCTCCCTGATTACAAAATCCTTCCCTCTCCCATCCCATCGCCTTTGTTTGCATCTCTCTCACCCCTCTTTCTTTTTTTTGTTTTCCCCTTGTCCTTGATTTTCCATCTTTATGGTGGATGGATTAGGCTCAGCTGCATCCTGTGTATGCAGGTTTATTTTTTGGCCAATAGCTTTCGTCCCCAGGCGATTGTGATTGACTGCTTCAGCTGTACTGGTTAAAGAGGAAATGGCAGTATGTGCATATGTACAGAGAAAGCTGGGAAACATTATGTTGTGGTGGTGTGCGGTACAGAGTTGTCTAAACTACAGATGTATTGCATTCAACATAGCAGCGCTTAGGTTAACTGATGTTCATGTTGACATGTCGTCTTACAATGTGTCTCCAATGTAGTGTCCCAGACCACATAACACAGACATGTTGTGCTTCATTAGACAGAAACAGAGGGTCGGCCCCCTCTCACGTTCATAGCGCAAGTTCAGATCTGCTCGTATTTCGGCTCCCCATTTGACCCATATATTTAGGCTTTAGTGTGAACAGTGGTTTGCCTACATTTTCCAAATCAGATAACGATCCACATGCATCATGAACCGTGACAAAGACATCACTGCAAGACAATCCATCATTGCAACACTGACTAAATTGATTTTTTTTGTTCAGGGGTAGACTGGTGGTTTGTCATCTGATCATGATCAGGACAAAAAGGCTAACAATAGACAAGATGCTAGGCTTTTAATGTGTTACAACATTTATCTGTTTACCCACACCGTTATTCATTTACTTATTTATATTTATTATTATTATTATTATTATCATTATTATTATTATTATTATTATCATTATTATTATTGTTGTTGTTATTATTATTATTATTATTATTATTATTATTATTATTATTATTATTATTATTATTATTATTGTCTTTTTAAAGAAAAAAATATGTCAAGTACAGGTTTATCCACATTTACTACAAGTACTAATGTACTGATATATAATAGTCATTAACATGACTTATTCAAGATGATTAGGATTATGGTTATAAAAAAAAAGTTGGAAAAACTTTTACATGACATTGTAAATGTCTGCAAAAAAAAAAAAATTAAATAAAAAGTTCCACTGTTTAAATTTTTCATTTAATATGTCCTTCTATAGGTGTACTATGCTCAGTAGTCACAGACTCCAGCACTCTGTTCACAGGCCAAAAATTATTTCTATACTTTTTCTGGCCACAAGCTTCAGAATCCTCTGATTTGTCACACTTTCATACAAAGACATTTCTACAGAATAACTTATTAAAAACAGCACAGTGACGAAGTGAGCTAACTAGTTTGGCATGTGTGTGTGAGCAAGACATAAGCAGTGGATTGAGAAAAAGCTCACAGAACATCTTTAGTCAAAAAGAAGAGTTCAGTTTAAAGCTATTAGAAGTGAGTAGGTTTGTAGTTGAACAGTCTGTAGTTGCTCTTTGGTCAAGTCGGTGAAATTGTCTGTTTCTGTGTCAGTCTGCTGTCTAGGCCACTTTCACATTACTGCGGGCAGCTGTAGGCTTGTGGTTAAGGAACCAGCATTCCCGGTTCAATCCCTGCAGCCAATAAGCCTTGACCGAACTGCACTTACCCCCAACTGCTCCCTGGGCACCGTGGATGGGGCTGCTCACCGTTCTGGGCCTGTGTGCTCATTGCCCTCTAGTGTGTGTTCACTAGTGTGTGTGTTTCACTGCACTGATGGGTCAGATGTGGAGATCAATTCCACTGCACAGTGGTCAATAAGTGGTTCACTTCACTTTCACTGACAAAATATAACAGACTCTCTATAAAGTCTTAGAAGTACACTGCTCAGGCACTTGTTATTTTAATATTAGGTTGACACTATGGTCTTGAGACTTTGTTCTGTTGGGCACCCAAAATATTCAGGTCCTGTTTATCTACTTAGATAACATTATATTATTTATTAGGTTTGTTTTTCTGATCAAAGTTGATCAGAACTGTTAGAAGCTGGTATACTTTTTGGCTGAGTTTAGTCCAGAGCAAGTAATTAGTATATAAATACTCAGTATACTTGTACATACTTACTTACTCTAGTATTTTCATAAAAGAATTGCTACGATTAACGAAACGCGTGACGTATTTGGGTGTGCCCATAAAAGTCACATGACCACTAACAGTTATGATGTGAATCCAAATTTAAATGCATATGAAAGCATATATAAGTCAAACAGAATAAAAAAATACATCGCATTATAATTCTGCACAACTCCGTCACCCACTCAGTACTGTTCATTTTTCAGCATAGTTAACCATCTATTATAAAGCCTCATCCGTCGTTCCACTCTTTCACACATCTCCTGTTTCTGTTATCTCTCCCACGGCATGGTGTCGGAGGCTGTTTATCTTACAGTGTGGGATATACATGTTGTGATACGGCGTTACCTCCTCCACTTGACCTCCTTTTGCATACACTTTAATTCATTGCTTTTTCAGGAAGGAGAATCACACACACACACACACAAACACACACACACAGAGCGAAAGAGAGAGTGTGTGTGTGTGTGTGTTAGTGAGTTAGGGAACAGCCTCCATGCCTGCCGCTGTGTTCGACCTCTCCCTGGAGACTCATTGTTGTAGTGGAAGGACAGAGAGAGAGACAGAATGCTAATTGAGGCTTGTTACATTTAACTGTAATGTCACGTTCTTGTTAGAGACCTGGGCATTTGTAATGTGTGATCATGTGAACTTGTGCGATGGTGTGATTCAGATTTTCCTTTTTGGAGGATGTGTAATACGTCTAAATGTCTTTGTGTTGTAAGTTGCGTTCAGAATGCTTGCTTTGTCCTCTGATTTGTAGCACTGTAGAAATTAAGGCATGCACTATTTCCAAATCATTTCCATGTGACTTCCTATAAGAATCTTCACGACTGCCAATTTATAACTCCAAGATGTAACCATCTGCCAGTTTTCTATTAGGTTGGTTCAGAAATTTCCCCACATTGGACATCCTCGGAAGCCCGACGCATCTCCTGTAGCCTCTTGTGATCCTTCAGATAATATCTACACACAAACACACATGCAATGATGAAAGTACAGGTTAATACCAACACTTAAACACACACACGCTGATGAAAGCACAGGTTAATCCCAAAGGAGGACAAGGCCTGAACCAGCAGAGGGCGCTCACTTTGTCTCTCTCTTTCTGTACTGAGGGAACCAAAGAACTAACACTGTATTCAGACTCCCATAGAAAAACTCTGTACCATGCAGGGATTTTTTCCCCAGTCTGAATTGTGAATGATCAACGCCATTTACAAAGACTAATGAGTAAATTACTGTCTGGGGGGTTTGTGTGAGATTTTAGCTGTGGGATTAATTTGAACGCTCATTAAACACACAATAATGTAATTCATTGTGAGAGAACTGAGCCCTTTTTCTTGGTATTAGTATCAGCCTGTACTCCATGTCTGAGCTCAATCTTTTTCTCTCCAGTACAGATTTAGTTATCGTCTGTCACATGTGTTTGCCAGGACTCCTCGTACACAGCTATACACTGCTAGACTTGTTATTTTGTTAAGTGTATTACACTGAAATACCAGAAAAACTGGTACACTAGTCTAATACATGGTAGGCCCCTGATGGGACATGGACTCCATGAGCTGTAGGCAATGAACACCATACTTCCTGTGGAATTTTGTTTTCCGATGTGTAGGATTTCTGTTTTCCACAGCACATTGCATAGCATCCCAAATGTGTTTGATAACACTAAGATCTGGTGTGAATGGCAAAACCCCAAATTCAGATGAGTGCTTCATTAACCATAATTTGGTGTATCTAGATATGAGTGGTGGCGCATCGTCCTGTTAGAAGAGGCCAAACCCTTCAGAACGAATGCAGGACATGAACGGGTGTAACTCATCAGAAAGGAGGCACACATAGCGTTTACCTGTCAGAGACATTTGTGGGTGTTCATGTATATCAGTTTTGATATTTAACATACATTTTACTGTACTGTGGGTTGATTTTACTATTTTAAAATACCTCACAAGTGGGGCAGCTGTGGCCTAGTGGTTAGCGAACTGGTCTCAGGACCGGAAGGTTGTGGGTTCGATCCCCACCCAGGGCAAGACATGACTGAGGTGCCCTTGAGCAAGGCACCTAACTCCCTGGGCGCTGTGGTTTGGGGCTGCTCCGGGCAAGTGTGTGTTTCACTGTAAGGATGGGTTAAATGTGGAGGTCACATTCCTTCTGTGTACAAGCACAGTAAGGCAAAATATTTCATTTCAACTAACATAACATTATTGAAGTTATTATGAATTAACGAATGGAGCAAACAGCAGGTTTAGTAGGGTATTTCCAGTATGCAGTGATCAGTACCTACTAAAAAAGTAAACAAGTAACAGGGTCATGGGAACCCAAGGCTAACTAATATGTGTGGGGGTGAAGGCTTGTACATCTGGTCCAATCCCACAGAAGATCCAGTAATGGAAATGTGTTGGTGCCACAAAACCACAAAACATCTTCATCTTCAGGTCATGTGGTGGCCATGCCTCGATAGGGCAGAGCTGTTTTGGTGGCTGTTTAGGCAGGTGGTTTTAATGTTATGGCTGATTGGCATAATCTGGTGTACACTCCAGACGTCTTATCCTGATTTTATCCCTGATTCCTACAACAGTTTTAGAATCAAAAGAAAATTCCCAAAATGCGAGCGGAAGAAGATTGGCTCAGATCGCCAGATCTGAATGTGTGAGACAATAAACGAGTGAAACATAAGCCATCCTATCTCTTTTAAATATTATCATAACTGAAGCTTTGTACTCCAGTCTTGGAGTGTTAGACTGACAATGATTTGGTTGAACAAATGATAGCTAACAGAGCAACAGGCTGCAGGAGAAAATAAGCAGAGGTGGGTGGAGTAGCCAAAAAATTGTACTCAAGTAAAAGTAAAAAGTCATCGCCCAATTAATTACTTGAGTAAGAGTAAAAAGTACTAAGTGACAAAACTACTCAAGTACTGAGTAACTGCTGAGAAACCTTTTTGTTTAATAATCAGGACGTCAAATAATACACCTATGTTAGCCAAGCTGTCACATGACCGCACACAAAATCCTTGCAGGCTCTGTTGGTTGGTGTGGTACAGTGGTAACATCATTGGGTTGTGAGAGACCTGGGTTCGATTCCCGGTCTGGGCAGCCAGTCTGTACTACACCAATAAGGGTCCTTGGGCAAGACTCCTAACACTACGTTGGCCTACCTGTAATACCAATAACCTTGTAAGTCGCTCTGGATAAGAGTGTCTGCCAAATGCCATAAATGTAAATGTAAATGTTTGATTGGTGAAACAGAGACAAACGTTGCTAGTGGCTACATTTCATTGGTGAGATGCAGTCATGTGACTGAGCCTTTGTCAGACGTCTCGACAAAACAAAGCAAAGAGATTGTGCATTGGACGGATTTATAAAAATAGCCTGAGTAGCGAGCAGAATGTAGTTTATTGTAACGGAGTAAAATTTGTGCTTTTTCTAGACAAATATACTGAAGTAAAAGTAAGAAGTATGCTGCATAAAACTACTCATATAAGTACAATTTATCCAAAAAGTTACTCAAGTAAATGTAACAGAGTAAATGTAGCGTGTTACAACCCACCGCTGGAAATAAGGCACACATAATGTAAGAAATCAGGCATGTTGAACCTGTGGCACTTCATCAATGACATAAATGAAAAAAAAGTTTAAGCTATTGGCTATACGTACAAACAAGTCATATGATAAGTATCTCCAGCTGCATTTGTTTTTGTGTTATGTGATAACAGGATTCCCTCAGGATCCGGAATTTTTAGGAGATTTTTTTTCCATTGTCTATTCTCTACGTCTAAAATGACACCTTTGTCTTATCTGATTGTTTAGTGCGGCTGCACAAACACTAAAAAAGATAAGGATTTCAGGAAGTCTGTCTACTCCGTCTAGTCATCTCTAGCATATGGACAAGCTATTAGAAATGATTTCCTGTTCTGATCTATTCCAAGTCCATTTATAACGGAAATCTAAAGGCAGCTGTTGGGGCAGTGAGTATACGTGTGTGTGAAACATGAATTATATCATGAAAAGTTTATTATATTATAAATTAAGCTCTGAGTCTACAGCCTTCACCCAGGTTCAGCCTATGCATGTGAATTGTGAACTGTCCCCTTTGAACTGGGTGAGCAAGGCCTTTAATTAAGATGTTGTGTTCCCAGAAATCCCAGCTCGTAGTCTGGGGTCAGAGTGTTCCCTCCAAAAACAGGATGCATCACCCGGAATCGCCCCGAGAATGTCCCTCAAACATGAACGTGAACATATGAGGCTTTGTGTGGGGAGATAAGAGCAGAGAATGGGGCATTTCACACACACTGAAACAGACCAGTCACAGAATACACACATGCACGCACACACACTGACTCATCTTAGTGTTTCAATGGTCTATTCATGGCACACGGGGGTGTGGGGTGTGTGGGTCGGAAGATGTGAGTGTAGCCATGATTATTTCGGGTAGCTGTCCTGCATTTCACTGGGTGGTATGGATGTTTAAATGCCAAAATTTTCCTTAAATTATTGTGTGTGTGTGTGTGTGTGTGTGTGTGTGTGTGTGTGTGTGTGTGGTTCACTCTACACTTGTGTGGGTTTAAGCTTTAATACCGTAATCCTAATTAATATTTATGCGCATGGTGGAAATCAGGAGGCACAGGGTGATTAGCCTATATGCAAAGTGAAGTAGGTCAGTACACACACACACACACACACACACACACACACACACACACACACACACACACACACACATGCATGCATAAACACTTCAAACAGTTCTTGAGCTCACAGCTGCTGCTGTCTCGTTTTTCCATGGCTGTATGTATGTGTGTGTGTGTGTGTGTCATTGAGGAAGTCTATGTATGAGTGTGTGTTCCCAAAACACACCAGCCCAATATGTCACATGCAGACAATGTTCATAGTGATACATGTTGTGTTATTTATTAACGACATCTATTTTATCTGACATGATACACAGGGTTCAGAACCATTTAACAGCAGCCAAGTGGTATGTCTGTAGAAGTAATCAAGCCATGCTTCATGTCTCGGAGAAACGAAGCATCTCTCTACAGCAATACATCTGATGACTGCTATTAGTGCCCTAAAGCACCAAATACTACAATATTCCCACTATAAATTTTATTTAAAAAATATTCTTGCTGAGTAATTTATGCAAATTCATATATATTAGAGACAATTTTAAAAAATCTTACTAGAGGACCCCTAGGAAATGTTTAGCCCGCAGGTCCATGACTTTAATTTAATAGGTTGAATTTTAATTATGTTACGGTAACAGAGAACAGGATCAGTTTTACCGATGTTATAATTATTATTACTAGTCATTATTATTATAATAAACAATGGAAGTTAAGTCCTTTAGATAATGGCTCTATACCCTGATCAGCCATTAAACTCAAACCATTAAACATTGATCATTTAGTAACAAGCGCAGCACGGTGGTGTATTGCTAAGTTCTGACACCTCACAGCAAGATGATACAGGTTCGATGTCCGGGCCGCTCTGTGAGGAGTTTGCATGGTCTCCCTGTGCTTGCGTGGGTTTCCTCCGGGTACTCTGGTTTCCTCCAACAGTCCAAAGATATGCACGTTAAGGTTGATCAGTCACTTTAAATTGCCCGTAGGTGTGAGTGTGTGTGCGAGTATGTGTCACTCCCACCGAACACCATGAGCACAATGAACGCCTGATCAGCCATGCAGCCAACCATCGCAAACGGCTATGTATGTAACAACAGCATCTTTAAATGGGTGTATATTAGAATATACTATGATATAATAAGCAGCAAGTGAACAGTCAGTTCTCAAAGTTGATCCATTGGCAGTGGGGAACATGGGCAAGTGCAATAAACTTTGACAAGGGCCAAATTGTAATGATTAGATAACTGGGTCAGAGCATCTCCAAAACATCAGATCTCTTGGCTGTGTCCCTAATAAACATTAATTAGTACCTATCAAAATGGTCCAAAAGGGACAGTGGGTCATGGTCATCCAAGGCTCACTGATCTGCATGATGGGTAAAGCCGAGCCCATTTAGTCCAATCACCTAGAAGATCCACAGAAAGATTTGTTGTCATCATACCATAAAACACCACCAGAGCTCTTGTGGAGTGCATGCCTCAGTGGAACCAAGCTGTTCTGGCAGCTGTTTAGGCAGGCGGTTTTAACATTATGGCTGATCGATGTAGATAGTAAACTGTAGATAGTGTTCATGTAACAAAAATTATGATTTAGGTATTCCTAAAAGTCTTAAAGCATATTATTTACAGTCTTTCAAAAATGCAACATCCTATGGCTTGGGATTGGGTCAAGGGGTCAACCCCTAAATACACAGAATTAACCCCGTAATCTTAACAAACACATGCAACCACATTAAAATACAATTAAGACTGGAATATCTTTGGGGGGCAGCAGTGGTTCAAGATTAGAGAACTAGTTTGATCCCTTGTACAGACAAGGCATGACGTGACTCAACTGTTGCCTGGGTGTCAGGGATAGGGGCTGTCCACCGGGCCAGGCATGTCTGTTTACTTTTACTATATATAAGATTTAATTTAATTGATAGTATTTCATACTAACACCATAAATAACATTTAATGTTAAAATGAAGGCCACATAATTCTAATGAAGTGGTTTGGTATCATTTCACGAGTGTTGTGTTTGAGTGGGGTGTTGCATTGTGTTTCATAGTAACTGTTTTGTATGTTTGTCTAGCGTTTTTAACAATAGACAATGTCACAAGGCAGCTTTACAAAATCCGGATGTAGATGTATATCTCTAATGAGCAAGCTGAGATGACGCTGGTGCGGAAAACTCGCTGAGAAATCCGGAGACTCAGTAGGGAAACTCTTCATCTATCCTCATCTGTGTGACAGCAGCGATTATAAAGAATACAGTATGAACAATTATTTAATGCATATTTCAACATATTAGGAATATATCGAGAGTGTGTATATCCTATACTATGTGCTATTTGCTAAATGGACATGTCAGTGTGATTCATCTGGTCCATGTTTGGTCTGTGTGTGTGTGAGGTCTGTGAATACCAAATTTCCCAGAGTTCCTTACAAGAGTCATGACACACAACAACCACGGGTACAATCCCCACGTCTCCAAATATTTAAACTATACTCCCTCTGCCTTTGTACCTCTCCCTCTCTCTATCACACACACACACACACACACACACATTTTACTCTTCTAAACAACAGCGAGTCAGGACTGTATCCTACGAGGAAGCAGAAAAGAGAAGAGGAAGGAATCTCAGCGCTCAGGAATTCTGAGCATTTCATTGTAGCTCGATGTGCAAAACACCAGCTGTACACACTTTTGGATACTTAAGTATTGTTTTAGATGAGAGACTCTGAGAATTTGCCAGATATTTAAAAATTCTGAGTTTCTAGTCAGTGTTTCCGCTGAAGTCACCCGCCTAAAACACTTGAAAGCTAGTACAAGAGACGCTTTATAAAATGACTAACTATTAGAAACTTTTCTATGTCCTGATTAACTGTATGTCAGTGAAAGTGAAGTGAAAGTGAACCAGTCTCGTGACCGGCAGGTTCAGGGTTTAATACCCGCACAGGACAAGACATGACTGAGGTCACCTTGAGCAAGGCCCCTTGGCTTCCCAGGTGCCATGGTTTGAGGCTGCCCCCTACTCCGGGCAAGTGTGTTCACTGCCCCCTAGTGTTTACTGGTGTGTGTGTGTGTGTGTTTCACTGCATGGATGGGTTAAATGCAGAGGTCACATTTTTTCTGTGTGCAAGCAAGTACGCAAACAGTTCACCTTCCTTATACACACACACACACACACACACACACACACACACACAGGAATTTGACCTCTGCATTTAACCCATGCATGCAGAGAAACACACACAGTACTGAACATACACACTAAAGGGCAGACTTGCCCAGACAGGTCGGCAACGCTATCCTCGGTGGGCTGGGAGCAGTTGGGGGTTAGGTGCCTTGCTCAAGGGCACTTAAATTATGTCTTGTCGGTATTGGAGATCAAACTGGCAACCTTCTGGTCACAAGGTTTGGGCTACAATCATTCTTATCAGCATTATAAACACTGGTACAGTGTGAGGGCTCCAGATCTGATTGCCCAGAGCCGCAACAGCAAATAGGGTTGTTATAAATGTCTTGACTTTTCCTTTACAAACAAATACAAATATAAGAAAGCTGTCAAGGTGTGTTTATATCTCAGTGCTCAGTGCTCTGAGAACTGAACTGCTCACCTTGAGTACTGTGCTCGTGAATTGCTTTTTGTGCACACAATTCATGCTGTTTTGCGGTCATTTTAACAATCACGCCTACTGATACCTCTGTGCATGCTCAGCTTGGCCACCAATAAGATTACATTAGACGTTTGATGCTTTACTTGTATTGTCGGCATATGCTGTAGTTGTCAAATACGTCCAGAATGTTGTTATATTGTAGCATCTGTTTATCAGACGATACACACTAGGAGTACAAGAGCAAACAGGGATGTATTTGAAACCAAGATTATTGCTGATGCATCACTAACAATAATATAAGACACAATACTGTTTAATGTCAAGTGCTATATATTCATTTTGAATGATTAGAGAATTCGATCTTGTTTTAAATGTTGTTTTCAGATCTGATCTGATCACTGTTCTTCTTCTCTCTCTCTTTCTCTCCTCCATGCTCCATGCTGTATGGCCCTTCTCCTGTCTAGGTGAGTATCTCTTCAACACTCTCTTATTAAAATGCTCATGTGACCAGGTGTCACGTTGCAACGTGTGAATCAATAGGCATTGAGAGAGAGAGAGAGAGTGGAGCCGGGAAAGCAACGTGAATGGCCTTGTTGCTCACACTGTTAGCAGGATCATGGCTCTCATTAGCTCCTAGCAGGAGCAAAGAGCGCCTGGTTCTACGTGTCAATAGGTTCCGGTGCCAAACAGGGATTACTGCGGTGTGTGTATAGTGTGTGTGTGCAGTTCCCACAGCCATCAGCCATTCTTTAGACATTATTCAGTGTGCACAGAGTGACTCTGGCACTCAATCTAGGATGCTGCTTGGAATATATTAGGTTTGTTTTAGTTCAAGTTCGTTTTCTTTGAATTGTTCGGTGACCTACTCTGCAGATGTTACTTAGTTTGTACTTGGAGTACTTGTTTGCAGAGCTGAGCGTACAATAGACCTGGTTACATTTTCTTTAATACCTGCTTGTATAATGAGTGTGTGCTCAGCTTCAGATTGGTTACTGCTTGTTCTACCACACCCAGAATCAGTGAAATACAAATCCGTTGCCTTTTCAAGCTCTTCGCTGGGTGATTTTGATAAAGATCAGGTTTACCATAAATCTCTCTCCAGACGGGACATGCTTTTAATTAGAGATACGGAACGCTGACAATGGCCGACTTCATTCCCCATTGATTGAGGCTTTCTATTAAATTGCAACACACTTAGGATAAAAAAGCAACAAAAACCACTAGAACATGGGAGTTGACATACATACTGCATGAGATTTACAGCCCAGCAAGCGGAATGAGCTGTGCACCATCAATATTAAACCAGATCATGTTCAGTTGTGTACAGTGTAACATAACCCACATATGCAGCATCTGTCTGTAATACTGTATAGTACGACTTTAAAAAGTCTTATTAGCACCGTAACAATAAAATAAAAAAGTACATTGAGTGGTGTATATGAGAAATCATTATATGGGAAAACATTTAACAGGGTTGTTTGGGATAATTATAACCTTTACACGCGTCTTTATTGTACAATTGTACATTAAATATTGCTCCCCTGAGAATGTATAATTAGAATCAGTTAAACTTTAGGGACGGTGTGGTGCGGTGGCACTACATGTAGTGTGTGTGCGGTACAGCACCAGGAATCTGGGGTCAGTGGTTCAGGCTATGAGTTGCTAATCAGAAGGTTTGGGGTTCAAGCCTCAGCACCACCATGGTACCACTTTTAGGCCCTTAAGCAAAGCCATTAACTTTACTTTCTGCTTCAGGGTTGCTGAATTATACTTAACCCCAAATTCCTAACAAGTCACGATATGTGGAAAGAAAAATTCACAGTGACAAACAAAAACTCTCTGTCTGTCATGTGTTCACAACGTTCTGGACCCGAGCACACACAGGTCATTATGATGCAACTTTTGTGTCTGAAGAGCACATGGTTTTATCATGGTATACCTTACAGATTTATTAATTATACAACACAGCGATTTTCAGCTACTCATGCTGCATGTATTAGAAGATGTTTAATGAGACACATAACCGACGGCATGTTCTAAACCTGGGCATGGTTAGCGATGACACTGGATTAAATAATGTGTCTAACTGAACTATACTCAAGCCCACCTCTTTGAGTGGGCCTGGCTGCAGTACGGCACGATCACATTAGACGAAAGAGCCAAAGTCAACTTCTTAGAACCACATATTTCCTCCAACTGGATGACGAACAAACACAACACCATTTTGAACCTAAATGTAAAGGTTAGGACTGCCCGAATGTAAGTTATCTTTGTTTCCTTTAACTTTAGTAACAGCTTTCTCATGGTCAGGGTCAGAGTTAATACAAAGCATACACCCTGGATGTGATGAGACTGCAATACCATGAATCCACATATTTACACCTAGTGGCATTTCCATACAGATAGTAACTCAAGCTTGGGATCCAACCGCCATCTTATGACCTTATTATCCGATTATACATTTACATTTAACTACCACGTAAGCTGGATAACCTTGTTTGCATAATGGTTCAATTTTCAGTACATATTTGTTCCTGTCTTGTGTTACTGATGTTTTCAGAAGGCAAATAAAGTACAGGGCATCAAATTTCCATTGTAAATGAGTATCTGTGACTATCTAATGTGTAAGTTGCCTAATCAGGTTGTACTGTAAATCACCTGACACATATCCAATAAAGATAAGAGCTACAGCTAGAACTGGGGGTCTTGGCAAATATTACAAACACAGGTTTTGTATATACCTATGTAGCTTGCTCATTAGCAGCATAGCCACAATCTATGAAGTACACGTGGACACGTGGAACACAGTGAAGAGAGTCTGGGGTCACACCTGGGTTCTCTGTGTGTGTGTGTGTGTGTGTGTGTGTGTGTGTGTGTGTGTGTGTGCATGCATGTAAAAGGGTTCGATATAAAGTCAATCTGTACTATAAACTGCCCTATGATGTCATTACACTGTAAATATTCATGAACAAGAAGCAGCAAGGCCGACTTACAGTCGGAAAATCGAGACACCCGTATCAAAGATCGGATCAGTGTCTAGGCCACAGAGTGTAAGCTGAATCGGACCCATGCAGGACAGAGGAGTCATGTCCTGCTGTTCTGATGAGCTCCTGGTCACTGGGTTGCTGAGGGCTGAATGTGTGCTACAGGGCTGTCGCTTTAAAACAAACCATCAGAGGGTGAGTGAGTGTGTGTGTGTGTGTGTGGGGGGGGGGGTGTGTTAGGGG